>JBAGKK010520373.1:0-13288 GCA_037177015.1 Euceroptres primus
TAGAATACAATATTCATGTTAATCGTCGATAATGAAGAATTTAAAGTTATCATTAAGTAGGTACAAAGCACAAAAAATTAAATTGTGATACAATCAGAAACACTTTTGTTGTGCCCGAGGATCCAGTCCAGCGACTCAAGGCTCAAGGACTCTACATTGAACTGTTGAGAACCTCCGAACAATTTTCCTCCTTCTTTGATAACGTCCTTGTCAAAGCAGAGGCAAATTTGAAGCTGATCCTACGCAGCAAGTAAGGTGAGATCCTTCGAGCCTACCACTGTGAATCCTGTTAGGGTGAACCTACGAGCTCGTGAATGAGTCCCAGCTGATGACGAGTTCAGGTTCTCAAGACTATAGGAGTTCAGGAATCTTGTGCCGAGTGCGTTTGCAACAAAGACATTTTGTTGTCCAACCCAGGAGTTCCGCGCACTAAAGTAAATTCGGGCTTTCCTTCAGTCCTCGCTAAAAAGGAAAGAAATTTTAGAAATCGAATTTTCAGCTAAAATAAAATAAGGTCATTAATACTTAACTGCTTTTCAATGCCGTGTATCGTGTGCAACTTACCGGCTGAGGAAGTCTAATGAAGCAAAATTCTGATAGAATTAGTTCTATCTGAATTTTAGCGGTTCTTTCTCTCTGTGGATTAAACGTTGAGTCATTGACTCCGTTGTTCCACGTGAAAAGTCTGAATTATTATTCTGCCTTCCATAGGAGTGGAAATCGAGAAGAATGCACATTGTAATCCCAACGATTTGAATTCTTTCATAATTCATTCACGCTGGATCTTAGCGATTTACTTGCTCTCCCTGACTCACGCAGTGCTCGAAGCTTTCCAATTCTATGTCCTGCTTAGGGAATCCCGCGATCACCGAATAAAAACCACCCTATAAAACCACCTATAAAGACCACCCTATAAAAAAAGGAAGCGTTCGGGAAGGAAACACCATAGCGCTACTATCGTCCCCGCGCACTCCGTTATATACATATCCCTAGTTTGTCTGCCAAGAAGGACAGTTCCTGTATGTGCAGTGAGGCCAACTGAACGACCTGCACCCATCGTGCAGAACATAGAACCCATTCGTAAGCTTGACTTAGAGGTAGAGAAAGCCCTTGCCCAAAGGAGAAGGGCTTTCGCAGAATAGAATCACCCTAGGCGCAGGAACAATCCCCCCTTAGTAGCTGAAGTAATTCGGTTAGACACTTCTGACGACGACTCTGAGCTAGACATAGAGCATTAAAGGGAGGATACTATTATGGAGAATTCTTAATATTCAAATTCGAATCACGCATTGAGTAGGATATTGGAACTCCTGGATCGTTTCCTTTTCTTTTTTTTTCTCCCCTACGTGATCCTCCGGCTGAAATTCCTGAATCCTTGTAGCTCATAGGATTAAGGATTTTGAGGATAGAACATATGACTAGGTTCTAATGTTAAGTACTCTCCAGACAATTTCACCGAGACGTACGTAAACGTATATTTATGCATGTTGTATCAACACTTGACGATAGAGTGAAAGCATAGGTCGATTGAAAGAGCAATTAGGAGACTGTCGTACCACATACAATACGCCGGAGCCTGGTCAGGATCCAGAATGCCCAATCAAGATCCGAATTCTGACACAGCCAACCGGTCTAATATCGGCGACAGCCTCACGGGAGGAGTCCAATATACCCGGCCTGAATCATACCATGAACATAGACGCTAGTTCCGCGATGGCATCCGTGCTGGAGTGTATGACCCTCCAACAGAACACGTATCAAATCCCCCAGTTTGACGGTAGAAATCCTCCGCTAAAGGAATTCCTACAGGATGTGGCGAATGGAGCAGAATATATAACCGAGACTATGGAGCCTGGTTTTGTAAAAATCATTTTGAGCAAACTAAAGAGAGTAGCTCGCGAAAGTGTTAGGGACAAACGATTCAACACGGTTAATAAGGTGATCGCTCACCTGAAGAAACGTTTACCCCTTCGAAAAAATACCAATGGTACTTCGAAGCCATTGTGAACCTTAGGATGAAACAGTCAGAGACTGTTACCGACTATTATGATCGAGTGCATGGCCTGCTCAGCGGAGCTAGGCACGCGATTGAGGAGAAATACACCAGCAGCTACAATGAGAATACTGTCCATAAGATCAAGGAAAGTACCGT
Source organism: Euceroptres primus (assembly GCA_037177015.1). Classification (NCBI taxonomy): domain Eukaryota; kingdom Metazoa; phylum Arthropoda; class Insecta; order Hymenoptera; family Figitidae; genus Euceroptres; species Euceroptres primus. Next base: position 2,153 of record JBAGKK010520373.1, read on the forward strand.
AATGATGAAGCCGATTGTGGATTGCGCGCTAGACGCTTTTATTAAAGGACTGCTGGACGAAATTTCCACATTCGTGGACACCAGAAACCCCAGGAACCTTAGCGAAGCTAAGGGGCAGTATCGATGCCTGCATGAAGCCCTTAAACAGGTCGACATCCAAATCGAAAACAACTTAACAGTGGGATCATTAGCACTTCCACGTCTCCATACAACTCCTCGCTATTGATTGTCCCTAAGAAAATCGACGCCTCCGGCGAGAAAAAATGGACGATCGCCATCGATTACAGGGCCCTCAACGAGAAGGTAATAGGAGATGTCTACCCCCTCCCCAACATTAACGAGATCTTCGACAGATTAGGGACTGCTAGGTATTTCACGGTCTTCATCCTTGCAAGTGGCTTCCATCAGATCGAAACACATCCGGACGATCAATACAAAATAGCATTTTTGACACGACGAGTTCACCACCAGTATAACCGAATGCCTATGGGCATCAAGAACGCACCGCCCACTTTTCAGCGCCTGTTGAACGATGTATTGAAAGGAATGTTGGATTCCGAAGCATTTGTTTACCTCGTCGACATCATTATTTACTCCGACATTCTTGAGGAACAGGATCAGAGAGCGAGGCGACTATTTACGAGGCTGCGAGATGCGAATTTGAAGCTCCAGCCGGATAAATGTGATTTCCTGCGATCTTAAGTGGCCTACATTGGTCACATAATTGGAAGTAAATGAGTGAAGCCTAATCCCGACAAAATATCTGCGATTAAGAACTTTCCTCACCCCACTTATGTCAAGGCAATCTGTCAATTCCTAGGTCTTTCAGGTTATTACAGGAGGTTTATAAAAGACTACGCCAAGTTGGCGAAACCCCTCTCCAACCTACTCAAGAAGGACTCAAAATGGGAATGGGGTCAATAGCAGGAAAGCAGCTTCCGGAAAATGCGCCGGTACCTGTGCAGCGAAGCCGTGTTGCAAAATCCTGACTTCAAGAAACCCTTCAAGTTAACCACCAACGCATCCGAGTATACCGTCGGAGCAATCCTCATACAAGAAAAGAAAGGGCTAGCCATGCCCATCGCTTATTACTCTAAGGTTATGAATGCATGCGAACAAAGATATCCTAAAGCCAAAATAGAATGTCTCTATCTTGTACGCCGTGGCGAATTTCCGTCCCTACCTCTATGGACGAGAGTTCACCCTGGCGTGCGATTTCGAGCCCATCCACTGGATGACCTACGTCGAGAACCCCGGTGCGAGGTTACTACGATGGAAACTGCGGCTCTAGGGCTATCAGTATAAATTTGAATATAAACAAGGCAAACTGAACCGAGGTGTTGTAGCTCTGTCCGAAAATCCTGCTGACACAGTCGAATCATCGGAGTTTTCGGACTCCTTTGACACCTACGATTCAGAAGAATCTTGCGAAGGTGGTAGATCTAGCAGCGAACGCAAGAATCCCGACGCAGATCCGAAACAAAAGGCGGATCAGAACACACAACCCCGAAGGACATTGGTGATCCGGAAAGGGCAAGAAACTCGCAAGGCTCTATCCATAACTCGCTCCAAAGCCACTAGGACAAGAAGCAATGAAGGGAAGATCTACAAAGAGAAGCCTAAAACAAAATCGGAAGAGTCCACTTTGACAAGTGCCCCAGAGTCTCAGAGTGCAAGTGCACCCCCCCCCCTTGATTTACAAGGCCTCGTCAAGAGGAGAGGAGTTCTACTACTGATTAAAAGGTCCAAGCCCACACGACGTCGGAGAAACCGTCCACTTCAGAAGGCAAGGAAGCAGCAACTGCTCCCTCGTTGGAGAAAGCACTTGATGAAAAGACAGTCGCTCGTGAACCGACACAGCCATCCCCATCGAGTCAGTCCCCGACCGCCCTCCGAAACTACACGAATGGTACCTAAACTAGTGACCCGGAACTATCTTGGCCCTAAGCAAAAGGACGCGGAGGAGGTTTACACTCCTCCAAGGGGAACAAAGTTCCCAAACCTCGATGAGAGCTGTATTGGGAAAAGAGTCTCCCGAAATAGACAACTCAGCAAGGCCTTCCATCGAGACCATGAATCTCCTAGTGAACCTTCATCGGATAGTGAAGACAGTGAGGACTCCGATCCTCTCGTGTTCCGAAAGTCTCGAAGCGTACTCCCAAGTTTGGACCCTGCACCAATGTCTAAGAAGGTAAAGCCCATCCCACAGAGTGCGCCCTCGTGCGTTCCAAACCCCAGCCTTTGGTTTCCCCCGTTAAAGGACGATTATGTAGACGTGTACGTCGATGGTGCATGTACAGTGATGTGCAAAAGTTTTGGGCCAAACACATTTTTGACTATATATAGTAAATGAAAGCAGCTAAGGAAGATTGAGTATATGTGAATTATTAGTATTTTATTTAACTACAAAATTAGGGTACACATATATATTTTTAATAAAGATTGTTGACAATTTGTTACACAATGTTTTTTATGACGGTGTTAAAAAATAATGTGCCATTTTTATTTCATAGCTGTATGAAATAGTAAACGTTTACAAAATCAAGAAAAAAGTAATTATTTCGTTTCTTAATAACTAATACTTAGTAGCCATACCCTTTGCAGTAATTACAGCAGCACATCGACGAGGCATTGAATCAACTAAGCGCTGAACGTAGTCCTTTAGGATTTTTTCCCATTTTTCCTGCAGATTTTTCCATAAAGCAGCTTTGTTCGAATGTTTTTTTGTTGCAACGCGAGTTCCAAGTGTATCCCACAAATTTTTGATCGGATTTAGATCTGAAGATTGAGCTGGGTGGTCTAAAAGTTTCACTTTTTGTACTTTCAAAAATTCGTGGACTAGCTTCGACTTACGTTTTGGATCATTACCTTGCTGACAGATCCAATCTTTAGGCATCTTTTTCTTGGAATATGATAACAATTTTTCTGACAAAATATCTCCATACATCACACTATCCATGATGTCTTTAATCTCATGCAATGGACCTACTCTTCGCGAAGACAGCTCCCCAAACCATGACTGATCCACCTCCATGTTTAACTGTTGGAATTTGATACCGGGAGTCATATCTTGTGTTCTTCGGACGTCCAACATACTTTTCTCCGTCACTTCCAAACAGATTAAATTTTGATTCGTCAGAAAAACACAAGATACGATTCCCGATATCAAATTCCAACAGTTAAACATGGGGGTAGATCAGTCATGGTTTGGGGAGCTATGTCTTCGTGAGGAGTAGGCCCATTGCACGAGGTTAAAGACATCATGGATAGTGTGATGTACTGAGATATTCTGTCAGAAAAATTGCTACCATATTCCAAGAAAAAGATGCCTAAAGATTGGATCTTTCAGCAAGATAATGATCCAAAACGTAAGTCGAAGCTGGTCCAGGAATTTTTGAAAGTGCAAAAAGTGAAGCTTTTAGATCACCCATCTCAATCTCCATCTAAGAAACTTACGGGATGCCCTTGGACGAGACAATCAGACGACTTGCCGCATGGCCAACTCCGGGGATTTGCTAGGTCCACTTTCTCAAGGTAAAATGACCGAGCTGCTAGCCGACATATTCCGGTGTGGCAATACTACCATCACTCTGTGCCACGGGTCGATCGAAGTTCCCCCGGTGGAAATCCGAGAGGGGATAATTGCGGAATACCACGGGAGCCTTGAGGGAGGCCATAAGGGTATCACCAAAACGTATCGCCGAATTAGGGAACGGTACGCCTGGCCTGGGCTACGAGACGAGGTCACGGAGTTCATTCGAGGTTGCAGAAGCTGCCTCGAACAGAAACTCGTACGAGCCCGTACTCGGGAAGCCATGCTTATCACGGATACTCCAGCTGAACCTTTTTATAAAGTATCCCTAGATACGGTAGGAAAACTACCCACTACCCCGGATGGGAATCGACATATCCTGACGGTGCAAGATAACTTCAGCAAGTATTGCATTGCTGTCCCCATCCCAAATCTAAAAACAACCACTGTAGCTCACGCCGTTGCAACGAACCTTTTCTCCCAGTATGGTGCCCCGAGAAGCATCCTCACAGATCGAGGAGGAAGTTTCATAAGTAAACTTATGAAGCACTTTGAGAAGCTGTCCCAGGTGAAGCAGCTAACGACCTCGGGATACCGACCACAAACCAACGTATCCCTTGAAAGAAGCCACATTGTGCTAACAATCGGTTAGCACAATGTGGCTTCTTAAACATCGCGAAAGGGAGCAGGCGGTCTCAATCATCATAGTCGTTCGCGTAGTGCTTAATGTAATCACATTAAGCACTACGTGAACGACTATGATGATTGGGGCCGCCTGCTCCCTTTCGCGATGTTTACGTACAACACCTCGGTACACGAAGCCACGGACTTCACCCCGTACGAATTGGTTTTCGGCAGGACAGCTAGGACTCCAAGTTCCTTTCCGCAGGGCATGGAACTCGAGACCTATAGGACCTACCTATGTGATTTGATAATAAAAATCACAGAAATCAACAATGTTATTCTTGAAACTGACGATGGGGAACGTCTGACAAAGCACAAAAATAAGCTCCGAATTTCTTATTGTTAGGAGACCTCGAAAAGGAGGTGCAGAAGGGATGTATGCCCGTTTAAGGTCTCAGGGTAAACTGAACCTTCAGGAGGGAGTTTCTTCCTGAGGCCAACGACTGGCATGGGTCACATCCCCACTCACCAAGTAATGAACAAGGCCTAATGCTTTTTTTTCAGATTCCAAGTACAACGACTAAAATGCATCTCCTGTGGGGCCTATGCCTTTTGCCTCTCCTAAATTGTAGCCAGGAGCCTGGTGGGATGGCTTATCAGATCACGCCGCTGAAGTCTAGCACTGGAATCTATTACCAATATGCAGGTCCTATGAAACGAGTCTCGAGCATGTGGAGGATATCCGTCTTCATGAACATCGGGAAGTTCCAGAACCTTCTCCCTGGTTACAAGGCAAGGGTTGACAACTTGCTGAAGTATTGCCAGCAGGGTTTCGAGGACCATTGTGACAAGGTTATCACCACTTATAACCTCGCCCCGAAGGTTACGATCGCCGACCGACTGAGCACAGACCTACTGGAAGAAACTTCCCAGCTAAGCAGGAAGGATGAAAGGATGTACATCCCGCGGGCAGCTTGGAAACGATGAACAACTCCACTGCTGGGATTTGTTGGAGGCCTCATTGGTCCCATCGCTGGCCTTCTCACATATGAGGCCGGACAAGCTCTAGAAGCCCAGATCCAAGACTTGAATCAGGCTCAAGTCAACATCTCACACCTGGTGGGGAAACAAATACATATAATTAAATGCCAACTAGAAAAACTACATGATCAAATTAAAGACCATGAATTAAAAATAAACGACCAAGGGGACCAGCTTATTCAACTTACCAGGACAATAAGAAATGCTACCATAGGAATCCTGGAAGTCAAACATACGCAGGTTCTGACCCAACTACTGAGAGCTGCCGAAGCAGGGTTCGACGAGTACATCCGATCCGTTGATCTAGCCTTGGACGTCATCCACACTTCCCGGCAAGGACGAATGCACCTGTCCTTGTTGACTTCTTCACAACTTGAGCCGATTTATCGGGACATCCAGGATCACCACTCGAAGTGGATGTTCCCAGTACCCGGACCTCAAGTCGACCTTGAAGAAATAGCCAGGGTAGCTATCGTTCGTACCACCTTCAAGGAGGGAACACTTAGGGTTCTGCTGGACATCCCATTGCTGGAAAAGACTGACTACCTGTTGTACCAAATCCATCCAGTACCAGTAGCTCAGTCTGTTTTGGGAAATGGTTCAGAAAGAGCATATGTCAGATCAAAATTCTCCCACATAGCTGTGGAAGAATCTCAGCGAACATATGTCTTGATGAACCAACGGGACATGGAAGCATGCAGTGAATTATCGCTATACTATGTCTGTAAAAACAACCTACCCGTAAATGAGTACACAGGGTACAAAACCTGCGAGAGGGAACTTTTGCTGAACCCTTGCATTGCCGCTTTCAAGCTGTGCGACATCCGAGTCACCTTCAAGGATCAGAATGAATGGAACCTCATCAGAACGCTCAACGGATGGCTCCACTTCCTGCCGAAGCCTACAGAAGCAACTGTTGTATGTTCCAATCAACGAACGTATGCAGTGACATTGGAAGGAGTGGCTATTGTGCAGTTGGCTCCCGGATGTGACCTCTGAACTAAGGAAAAAACTATGCCAGGCCTCACCACCCGAAGGGGAACCACCAAGATCATTTACGAGCCCCGAATGCATTTGAACATCTCTGTTCTGTCACCGGACTTGTTGGAAACACCGTATCTGAGAGTCGAACCAAGGACCAACCAGAACGAAGGAACCCTTCCAGAGAACGAAGTCTTCGACAACAAACAATCCTTGGACCAGTTTGAACATCAACTGTATGACCTAGGCCTGGAACGTCAATTCAAAGACAACCAGAACATGATGATCCACGGCTCCTATTTGAACATAATCCTGGTTGCAACTGGGCTAGCAATGTATACGTGCCATGCCAACATCATGGCCGGAATACTCATGGTGGGACGCTGCTTCTGCCAAGCCTGCAGACCCACGAAGAAACTGGACCTGCAAGGAAATGAAACCAAGGTTTCCACGACTGGTTTCACCTCGGGAACCTCGAGAGAATCCACAACAACAGAATATGCTTCGGTAAGCACACCAGAGAAGAACTCCGTTCCTGCGCAGTCATCAATCGACCGGAGAATTCAGCTCCCGGTGCAGACGCTACATCCTGTGTGATGGGCAAGTAAAACCCAGCAGTGTCTTGTCTGGAACGCCGAACTGACTCTATATGTAACTGGTAACAGAATCTCCGTAAAATTATATCTTTTCTCTAATTAAAAATAAGGCTTTCAAAAAATACGTGAATAATTTACACTGTCAGTATTGCATCTCCATTTGGAGATTTTATTTTTCCTTCCCTAATAATTGACTAAGTGAATCAGAGGCGAAAGGAATTTTTTTTCTGAAGGAACGTGAGGAAGAAAAATCAATATGCAAAATTAATTGGAACAAAAGAATTAGAATTCATTGCTATTTACAAAAAAAAAAGAAGAAAATTTTTTTTCGTGGGTCTTCCCTCTGGGATTCGTGGCCCACTCCTACCATGTGGCCAGCACCTCCGGGTCCTGTGGGCGAAGGCTCCCGGTATCTGCTCCCACCGATACCCAGTGCTTCCGTAAGGGGGTCGCGAGGCGCTGTAATGAAGGACGCCCCGTTAGTACAACTAGAAACAGTTAAAATAAAAAAAAAACTCACCAGCTCCCAGCTGCAGAAGACGCGGGGCTTGTTACGCCCCACCCAGAAGTGGGACTGCACCCAAACCAATGCAAGCCCCCTATCCCGCGGTTGGTACCCGATTACGGGCGGAAGGGCCGGCAAATCCTGAAGGGTGCTGCAACAACACGAGTAAAGGGATCAATGAGGGTTAAGGGCACGTACAAACTGGTGGAAGTCACTCGAATGCACTATTCACCAGATCGAGCTCGGAGCCGACGCCACTGAGCCCTCCTGCCACAACTCCAAACTCTGGTGCAGCGCGACCTCCACGGACATGGGATGCTGGTAGGGATGCTAAGAAAACAAGAAAGAAAGATAAGAATGAGTGGGATGCTAACGGGTGATTTCGATTTGCAATCTTCAAATACACATTTGGGATTCACCCAAGCCTACCTCTGCAAAGTAGCCCCGACAGAGATATTGATCGTTCTCCTCGTCCCAGGTATACTCCTGCCGCCAATTGCAACGGGAGAAGACTTTCGCCGGGACCAGCCGGTGCAGGCATCGCTGTGCGCCCAAGGTCTCGCCGTGGATCGCTCCGGAGCTGGGACCCAGTCGCCATACAGTACCGCGTACCTAAACGACAATTGAGGGTCAATAATTTGTTTTCCTTTCTAAAATTATAGAATTTCGAATTATTAAAATTGAAATTAAATAATTTTGAGTTTGATAAAATGGCGTTCCAATTTTAATCCTTTCTATCTTATAATTATTTAACTATGAAAAGATTTAAATTTAAAATTGTTTCCAATTATTAGGGCTTTTAATTGGAAATTAAAATTAAGAGTTATGTTTGTTTAATTTGTTTTATTGTCTTATACTTTATTCCACAATTTATAATTTGTTTTCCTTTTTAAAATTATCAGGTTTTTGAATTATTTAAATTGGAATTAAATAATTTTGAGTTTAGTTTAAAATAATGTTATTCCAATTTTAACCTTTTTCTATCTCATAATTATTTCACTATAGAGGATTTAAAATCAAAATTAAGGATTTATTTTCTTTGTTTAAATTGTTATATTGTTTTATATTTTATTTCACAATTTATAATTGTTCTCCTTTTTAAAAAAAAATTATAAGGTTTTTTTAAATTATTTAAATTGGAATTAAATAATTTTTAGTTTTGTTAAAATGGCGTTCCAATTTTAACCCTTTTTATTTTATAATTAACTATGAAAAGATTTTTTAAAATTGTTTCCAATTATTGAGGCTTTTAATTGGAAATTAAAATTAAGAATTTATCTTCTTGTTTAATTCGTTTCATTGTTTTATATTTTATTTCATAATTTATCATTTGTTTTCCTTTTAAAATTATAGAATTTCAAATTATTAAAATTGAAATTAAATAATTTCGAGTATTGTTAAAATGGCATTGCTCCAATTTTAACCCTTTCTATTTCATAATTATTTCACTATAAAAGGATTTAAATTTAAAATTGTTTCCAATTATTAAGCTTTTAATTGGAAATTAAAATTAAGAATCTATCTTCTTTGTTTAATTCGTTTTTATTGTTGTATATTAACCTGAATTTGGACCTTAAAAGTTCTGGATTTCACAATTCTTGAAATATCGCGGAAACGGTAAAAGATACGCGGAAACGGACAAAATTTTGAGGTTATTCAAAAAGGAAAGTTCCTCAAGCCAATCTAACTAATCCACTAAGAAAAATTCCAAAAATGCCAAAGTTTTTTGAATTTCGAAAATCAGATAAGTGCTGAGATCCTGTCAGCATGGAGATTAAATCTTCTCCGTCCGCAATACCACCCTCGCTTTCGGGGACGAAAAGCATAAAAATCCGTTGTGGTTTGTTACGAGCAACGCAGGAACGATGTTTTTTGACTTTATAAAAGTAAAATTATAATTTCTACAAGTTAAAGAAGGATGTATAAAGAGTCTTCTCGCCTTGCCTCGCTCGTAACCCGAGCCCTTGCGAGGAATGCCTGACAGCACTCGCAACCTCGGGTGAAGAAATCAAACGAGCTGGCTTTGAGGACAGAAAAGATTTCATTTTATTTAAGACTACGAAATGTTAAAATGAATTATAAGTTCGGAAATCCCGGAAAGAAAATTTTCAAAAATAATTTGGACACATTTAAATATGTATTAATAATATGTATTAAAATAAAGATGTGTCCAAATCCGATAATTATAATAATAAGTGTATGTGAAAGCGCAATGGCGCTCCATCGCGTTTGTAAAATTAAGTGATGAAAGGGAAGAATAAGAGAACGAAGTATGGGAGAATGCAGATTGTAACACATCAAGGAAGGCACATGTAGCTAAGCTAAGGAGAGAAAGAGAAGTGGATTGAGAGAGAGTGTGTAATGTAACTGCGCGAAGGAAGAACAGAGAGGGAGAGAGAACTCGCGCTCCGTATCTTCTCGCCACACACACACCATTGCCTCTACCATTCGCAATGCTTTGCGTCCATTCACACGCACCGCGACAATATTATACATGAACCGATTGCTATAACGGCTCGCATCTCGGTTGTTCGACACGAGGTCCAGCCGTGCTTCTTTCCTCCCCCTCCCCATCCTACCTACAGAGCATACACGTTGTGGATCTGTCAATCTCCACGTGCTTTCTCAACTAAAACAAACATGCTTAAGGAATTACGTCTTCCCAAAAATTAGCCATAACTACAGGTCTAGACATTATTAATTAAGTTTAAACATACTATTAATTCAATCTAGACCAGTGCCGATAGAAATAAACTCTATTTCAAAATCATAGCCATTATAAATTTATGGTCAGTGAACTTAAAGCAATTCGCTGAGCAAACAAATTCTCAAGCTCAGTGAAGACAGCAGTAATGCGAAATTTCGCAAATGCTGACAGCAATTTGACAGACACACGTATGAGAATCCTAATTGTCCCTACTAATGCACCTCTAGCCAATGCCAATTTCCGGCATAAACAAAAACCCCTACCACGCTTGACCTCACGAGGAACCGACGAGGGCGAGTAGGGCCAAATCAAAATCGTAGTCTTCCGCGGGTCCTGGTACCGACCAGACTTGGAATAGCAAAGAACACGGATTCTTTCATCTGCCAACCATTAAGTACAGCCAACTTCCTCGTTGTATCCTGCCTAGTCAGGCCTAGCCAAGTAAAGTTTTCTAGCCGGGAAGTCCCTCGCTGGTCGCGCTGAGTGGGCGAAAAGCCTCAAACTCTCTTAACTGGACAGAATCAACCGGGGAAATAATCACACAGAATAATATTTCGGATCCGAACAAAATTCTAGAGAGTGATCTCGATAATTTCATAGCACCGAATCTCAAAACGGTGGTGTAAAATTATCAAAACATTAGATTAGGACTACCGAAAAAATTAATAAAGAGAATATCGATCGATTCCTGTACTTTCGATTATTCTCTGGTTGAAAGCCAATTATTTATTTTTCTCCGTAAGGCTAATTGAAATATAGAAGCAAAGTGTCACTTCGCAAGTTTGTGTCGTGAGAAAATGAACTAGAGTTGTCGACTGACAACGACAAATTTCAAGTCATCGCCCTGTCCCGAGGAACCGACGCAAGAACGACAGGTAGTCATCTCTCTTGTCCTCTGTTCTTCCGGATTGGTAAAGAATAAGCTTTTACGGTAAGTTTTTATTGCATCGTTCTATTTATCGTTTGTTGTGCCATAATTTTCTTACATAAAATCTGAATAAATTTGCAAATTTTCTGGGAACTTGAACTCAAAATCAGTTTATCGGCAATCATTTGGATTTCCCTTTCTTTTTCGTTTTCACTTTCGCTTCTGGTAGCAGAGAAGAACAATAATAAGAGACAACCCCTTCAGTCCGAAGGGCGAGAGAAA
>JBAGKK010520394.1:0-13285 GCA_037177015.1 Euceroptres primus
ACTGCTCGCTCGTCGCTTTAAATCCGGTTCAAACTGGATTTTAATAGCATTGAATTGAGGACCATCTACCCCCGAGCTCGGCCCATAACTCAACGATGAGTGTACTTGTGAAGAAATGAGTATGACAACTAGGTAAAGCCCATTTCGTTTTCCCTCTCCCCTACTTTGAAGTGAAAACCAGAATTAAGCTTATGTATTCTGTTGCATGTGATGTTTTTTTTTAATAAAAAATCATTTTTAAATATTTTAAAAGTATATTGTAGATTTCAAAACATGAAAAACTACATTTTTAAATAATTGGGAATCACAAATAGATTTAACCCATTTCGTTTTCCCTCTCCTCTATTCTAAAGTGAAAAGCACAATTAAACTGTTTTTTTCTGTCACGTGTGATGTTTTTTATAATAAAAGATCATTTTCAAACATTTCTCCAGCTTCTTATAAACTTGAAACATGCAAAAATATATTTTCAAGTAATTGAGAATGACAGCAAGGTAAAGTCCATTTCGTTTTCCCTCCCCACTACTATGAAATTTTTTTTAAATGTTTGCAAATCTTGAAAGTGTAGCTCATAAAGATCACTTGCTTCTATAAGAATTATGTCAGGATAGAGATGTATAGCGAAAAATTGTTGATAGGACGTGTGCTGCAAAGAATAGCAGTGGTGTGATAGATGCCTGAAATGAAAGTTCTTTGGATACTCATAGGCCCCGGTGGAGATCTTGCTTAGTGACTAAGGCTAGAGGCCAATTTGTGTAAGGAACTGCCTCGTACGCAGTCTGTGTGTCTCTGTTTAATGAGTTTGTATGATTAGTGTAATGCAAGAAGACTTTGTGAGACTTTTCACCTAGGTTGATTGCTAGAGAGATTGATCAACAACTCAGATCGGAGCGGTGTTGCGGGACAAGCGTGTTGGTTACAACCATCGATCGATATATCCCCCTTCCTACATATTCTTTTTCCTAACTTATAAATACCTACTCAATCCTTAATAACGTAACAGTTATTACAGCAAAGGTATGAAAAGAAGTCGCTTTTTTGAAGTCTGTTTGGTATCCGTCAAGTGGTACTTTATAGAGCTAACTTGACACTGCCAAAAAATTGAACATGTATCTTTTTTTTCAATAGTATCGCTGGGTCCTTGAAGTTTTTCATAAGAATATGAGAATAATAGTTTCTTAAGGGAATATGAGCCCACCATTAATATTTAATTTTAACCCTCCTAAACCCCTTTTTTGTTTAAATAATTTCTTTTTTCACAAACATTGTGAATTGATGTTATTATCTAAATTCCACAAGCTAATTGATTAAGATAAAGAGTCGAGGTATATATTTCAGTTGTTTTTAATTGTTTAGACAATGCTTAATTGTTAAAATGTAACTTTTACCTGAATCCGATAGAGAAGCATAGATTTTTGTAAATAATTTAACAAGTTTCATTAGTTTATTATAATTAAAACTTTTTTCAACTTTTTGTAATGGTTTAAACAATTTTTATTTGTTTGAATAATTTTTTCACAAATATTGTGAATTGATAGTATGTTCTCAATGCTACAAGGTAATTATTAACAAAAGATTCAACGTATACATTGTCGCCCGCTGAAAATATCTTTTTCCTTCTTCCTTTCCACACGTTTTTAAACTTCTTTAAGATTTATCTTTTTAAAGTTCCAGAATATAGAGATAATCCGTTAAATTTATTTAGTTTTAAGATTCATTTAAATTTGAATTTTCAAAGAAAAATGTGTATCGAATCATTGATAATCGACTTTTGCTTTCATTCCTTAAACAACCGTCAGTTAATCCTTTCCTGTTCCACCGAGATTCCAGTTCAAGTAAACTAAAACAGAAAATCCTCATCCTACATTCCTCCTAGAAGGTTCAGAGAAGTCTTTTGTATCTTCTGTAAGGTTGGAGATTTCTTCCATTCCCACTGGGGAAGTCTGCAGATAAATTCTCATTCCTCACAAAAGGTTTGCAGGATTTCCTTTGAGATAGAATTTGACTTTATGTTTGAATAATGAATTTTAAATTTTCAATTAATTTTCGTCAAATTTTACACCTCACCTGGTGCGGCTTGGGTCAGGAGCTGCCAGGGCTCTGATTTAGACAATTATAAATTTTATATATTTGTTGAGCGCTAGTTAGTTTTTATTAAACTAACAAAGTGTTTACTGATCAATAATTTTATTTCAATTTCAATAAGAGCAAATACTAATTAAAAGTAAGGGAGGTTTATTGGGTAGACCCAACTCAGATAATGGATTTAGAAATTAGAATTTCCAGAGATATATATTTATTTTAATTCTTAGATAAATTGGTACTTACATATGCTTCGACGAAACTCGATGATGAACTGATAAAATAATTGTTCACTTAGAACTTCGACGATATTTCCAGTGACAATTTTAGATTAAGGGAACCAACTTCGGACCAATAAAACGACGAGTAACAAGAACCTGCGTTTGCTAACGTTGATGGGAAAGTGACAAGGATTTCGGTTTACCACGTGGTTTACCACATGTCCTACGTATCGACCCGCCGGTCGACAATCAAAGCTGCTGATATAGTACGGCTCTAATCGATCGATGACAAGTTTAAATTTTGATATTCAATCAAATAAATTAAAATAATTAACGTAACATTCAAGACGAGAATTCTTACCTTGATGTCTACGGAGAATATGTTAATATTTTATAATCGAAACATATTTGATGGAAAAGATTTTCCTGTAACACCTTTCAGTCCTTTAAGGAGGTTTGAGATAAATTTCAATCCCTCTCGAAAGGTTCGGAGGATTTCCTTTCATCCCATTAAGGAGGTTTGATGATAAATTGACGTTGCTCTCAAGAGGTTTTCAGGATTTCCTTACACTCCTTTTAGGAGGTTTTGAGATCAATTCTCATTCCTCCCAAAAGGTTTGGAGGAATCTTTTCACTCCGACAAAGAGTTTCGAGATTTTTCTTTCATTCATCCCAAGTAGGATTGAAGATAAAACGCTCATTTCCAGGGAGTTCAAGGATTAACTCTCGTTACTCTCATAGATATTCGAAACTTTTCTTTCGTTCCGCCTAGGAGGTTCGAGAACTATTCTCGTTACTCTCAACGAAGCTTAGAGGTTACTTTTCACACCTCAGAAAGATTTTGGAGATTTATTGCTTGTCTACCTTAGAAGGCTTTTTTTAAGGATAACTAGTTGCTTTCCTGCTGAGTAGTTTTGAAGAATTCTCTCGTTACTCCCCAAAAAGATTAGAGACTGAACTTTTAATTGTTCGGCAAAATATCGTGATACACCTTGAACGTAAGTAGTATAGCTTCACCGGTTCTGGGACACATCAGTAGGCAGATAAGTGACACGAAACCGAATCTGGGACACGCCAGTCGGTAAAATAGTGCCGGTAACTTATCGACAATTGGGTCACTCGGTCGGTAAGGTAGATTACTGACATAAATCCATGCCTCGGTCAGTAAGGTTAGTTCCTGTAATACCGACAGGGGGTGTTGCCTAGCTTCGGGTGGATGGCGTACGTGGGGTCGGGGAATCCCCTGATTTCTCGAACCTACGTAGTAGTATAGCTAAGCGTGTTCCAGAACACTAGTACGTAGTTCCGGCTGCCACACACAGATGGCGCCACCAATCAGTTCCCAAAAGTACCTGCTCTGTCGGTAAAATAGATCTTTGACAGAAATTCTCGAGTCCCTGTTTGATGGAAATAATCGAACCTTCTAGACATTTTGACGTTATTTCTGGCATCTTTCTATTCATCGAAGTTTTTAGAAGGTTTGAACATAAGAAGCTATTTCTTTTAAGGTTTTTTTGCCCTTTAACTTTCTAGAAGCATCGATATTGGATATAATCTTTAACGGTTTTCCAGAAAAGGTCAATCAAAAGTTTTAACTTTCACCTACAGTGTGATATATTTAAAATTCAATGCGTCGAGCCTTCCAGAAATTTCTAGAAGGTCTGATGTCTGACGTGCGGTCTCGACACTTTTAGTTCTAGAGGAATCGATGTAGATTATCATAAGTATCGCTAGCTCTAATGCTTAACGCGCAAAGAAACGAGAGCGCGCGAAAGAGATAGTGACTTCATTCATTATTCGGAGCACTCAGAATTTGCCTGCATCGAACCTTCGAGGAGTTCGGGTGCACTAGAACCCAACCCATAGAGATCAAAACCTATGTCTATGTTTGTCAAAGATTAGATGCATGAAATCTCAGTCAAACACACCTTTTTTTAACGTTAAGATTCCCTTGTGCCTGTAGAAATTTGCTCTTCTAGGAGTTTTGATCAATGTAGATCTATCGCCTTTCTGAGATCCTTATTCGTTAAACTTTCTGGTGTTAATCAAAATTTCTAGAAAGCTGGAATAAATTCATGCATCGCTCAACTAGGTGTGTCCCTACAAGACCAACGTAGATGGACGTTTCTAGAATATTAGAAGTCCCTGTTTATTTTAGATACCCACACCTTCTTTTAAATTTCAGATTACCTTGTTCCTGTCTTCAATTTTCTCATTTCTTTTATTTATTTTTCTTAAATGTTGGTCTAGCTAAGCTTAAGTCAACTTAATTTAACCTATACGTAAAATGCTTATTTATATTGCATTTGAGATTCTTATTCGTTTAGTAGAACCTTCTCGACATTTTGACGTGATCTCGCACAATTTTCTATCCATTGAAGTTTTTAAAATTGCTGGAAGTAATCGAACCTTCTGGATATCTGAATGCGATAGTTAGTTGGTCAAAGATATATTAAGCCTAGATACGGCACCTTACTGGTAAAACTTTCTGGAAACTTTAAATGTAATCTCTAAAGATTCTTTAGTCTTTAAAGTGTCTAGAAAGTACAATTCATATGTAAGCACTAATTCAGTGTCAGATTCTACGCATTGAACCTTCCAGCAGCATCGATATCGATGAATATAAATAATATCCATATTGTTTATGGATTGATCTAGCGTGTACACCATGCTCCTGTAATGTTCGACGCAGCAAGCGTATATTCGACCGCATACTTTCTGGAAACTTTAAATGTAATCTCTGAAGATTCTTTTGTCTTTAAAGTGTCTAGAAAGTTCAATTAATATGGAAGCAAATAATTCAGTAAGAGATTCTACGCACTGAAACTTTCCGTAGCATCGATATCGATGAATGTAAACAATCTATATTGTTTAGACCAATCCATATTGTTTATGGATTGGTCTATCGTGTACACCATGCTTCTGTAAAGTTTAACGCAGCAAGCGTATATATACGACTGCGCACACACTGGAGCTCCTCAGTTTCGCTCAGTCTCTCTTCACAATTACGTGGTATGACGTACACACATACACACACGCAATAGTATACCGGTGTGTGTGAAAAGCAATGTGTCATTTCTCTCTACAATAAACGTGATTTCTGAAAAGAAGATAAGCGAGGTGGATATCAATCCTAAGTTTGTGTGTGTGCTAACTTAATCAAAACTATGCTTGAAAAAATTCTGCAATATTTTATATGTGCGTGTGCGTTTTTCAGGTTATTCAGTCTAGTGTATAACTTGTGCACGTTGCTTTTCCTATTCCTCCGTTCGCAGGAAACTTTTAAACTAATACAGGTAATCTTGTAATAATTTCTAATAGTTATTGTTGTAGATGTGGAAGTAGGGCTTTAACAGTTCAAGATAAACACAGATAACCTCCAAATCATAGAAAACACTTTACTCTGTAGTTAAACATTTTGTTTGATTTTTTTCCTCTGTAGTTAAAATCTGGTTTAAAAAAGTTTAAAGAAACGTCTAAAGTGTTTAACTATAGATTAAAGTGTTTTCTATGACATGGAGGTTATCAGCGTTTATCCAAACCGTTACTTTTTTGCATAAACGATGAATTGGGTATTTAAACTCAAAATTTATACTTTTAATTTTACTTAATAATCAGACTTTTAAGCGCAGGTAAAAAATATCCGATTATTAAGTAAAACGAAGAGATTAGAAGTTCGAAAAAAGGGATTAAATTTTATCGTAATGCCCTTCATTTCAGGTTTCACTACAAATAAAATGTGAACCGACAGCAACCTTAATGGCATCATCGACACAATTGTCATCGACATAGACACAAACGTCACAATTGCCTTCGACACAGACACAGACGACACCATTGTCATCCTCATCGACAAAGATGCAGCCAAAACATAATAGTTATAATCATCATAATGTTTTATCATGTGAGGATTGGTCGTCAATAGTGATGTGGCAGTCATCATTGGTAAAAGATGCAGCTGCACCGTTAGTTCGCACTAAATCAATGTTTATGCTCCAGAACTACCAATCGCGAAAAAAACGATGCCACAACAAAAACCTGAATTCAGTTCCTTAAAAAATCCTAATCCTAATACATCACTAAAAAAATCCGCAAGCCATAAAAATTCCAAATCTAATCCGCCACCACTACAAGCCCAATCACGTGAAAGCCTTAGGCATATTTCACCACAAAATTCCACTTCTTCATTTCCACCAATTTTTGGTATTGAAGATGAAGAAGCGGAAAAACATCTGGATGAAGTCATTACACTTTCTGAAGCTACTGAAAACGCAAAAGAAAAGACAAGTAAAATTAAAAGAAAAAGTAATGAATTTAAAGCAGCAAAAAAATCTATTAAACTGCAAAGGCATTATTCACGTGATTCAGGTAAAAAATTAAACGACATAACAAATACAGTCTAATGTTATTTCTTAAGAAAATAAGGTTTCGTTTCCAAATTATCACGTTAGTAAGAAATAAGCTTTTATCATTCAAAATATTGTGTTTGATACCCTTGATTGAAAATAATCACGTTTCTTTACTTTTGTAGGGGTAATTTACGCATTTGGTTATTAGTTTTAAAATTCTAAATACTTCAATATATAATTAAATTCTTCTTTCAGTTAAATTAAATTCTTTTTTGTGGCTAATATTTTACTTGTAGTTAAATTTTAATTCAAAATCTTGTAATTATAAACAAAATTAGAAATATTTAAGTAATTATTGGAGCATTCGGAATATGAAACAAGTTAATAGTTTACTCATTTTATTCAAGAAAATGAAAGAACTTTTATCAGTGATAAATAAAAAAACTTCAAATGAGAAAAAAGTGTTCACTTTTTATTGAATTTTTAAGAAACCTTATTTAAAGTTTAATTTTTAATACTAAATTTTCATCAGTTAATTAAATCGAACTTTAAGTTACTTGAAATAATAAAAGTTCCTAGATTGCAAAGACAGTAATAAAGATAATGTGCTTTGGAACTTTATAATGAATCAAACGAGATGGAAAAGTAGTAAACATAGAATACTTAATATTATAATCACTTAATTTTCATAGAGTTTAAAACTAATTTAAGCGAAATTTGAATCTCAACCTATAGTTGCGTTGTTCGTAAAATCCATCGCTGTAGGAAGTTGAAGTTTGCCAGAGATGCATTTTTGTCACTGTAAAAAACACCTGAGATTTGAATTTTAACAATCGCTTATTTATAAATAAAATCTAAAGAAAATGAAGGTATTATAAATTAAGTTAAGAGTACACACAGTTCATTTAATTGTACATTATAGTATTCTATTCATAAAATTTTGGTAATACAGAAAGCTTACAAAGGAAATTACAGTTATTGTTCATATTTAAATTTAAATAGATTATAGGGTCCTCCTAAGTAACAAAAATAGAGATTTTTTGTTAGAACGGCAAACGTGGTCTCGTAGTTTGCATTCTCAAAAATTTTCATGATTCTGCTCGGTATGAAGACTTCAAATTGGTTCTCCAGTTCAGCTATGATCGGATTACCATATTTCGTGTGAACTTTGCGAAGTTTAGTAACGGCATACTTTTTCTTCAGGGTAAGGTCCGACAATGGTTTCAAAGGCATGACTCCATCCATGCAACCAATTGCGTTAATTGTTTTAAGATCCATCTTCACCAAAGGCATTGTTTTCGCTAAAGTTCCACTTTTACTAGAAATTTTACTCTCTCTAGATGATCATTTATAAAAGATTGTTTCGCTTTTTATCAATATTTTAGTTTAAAGCTCCTCAATAAATCAATGTAAGAATAGAAATTTATTAAGAAAGGGCAGAGGAGAATAAAGAAATGTGAGTTGAATAGACGGTCTTCAGAGATGAGTTTGTACGTTCAAATACCTCCGCATGCGTGTAGCAGGGATGAGTACTTAGGCTTGTGTCTGAGTGAAAGATGGCAACATGATCGTTTGATATCGGATTTGATCGTTGATATCGGAATTAAATTTGAAAGTCAAAGTATCAGTATTTCAGTTAAGAAATTGAAGTTAATCATTGAATGAAGTTTACTTCAGACATATATTTTGTTTAAAGATATGCAAGAAATTTGAATTTCAATCCATCCATGTTTTCAAAATCCAACTTTAAAGGGAGTTCAAGTTTGTTTCGGATGTGTGAGAAATTTGAGTTTCAACCCGTCGATGTCTTCAAAATCTAACGTTGCAGAGAGTGGTTTAGCAAAGCGGAAAGAGCTCCAAATTTAATTTAAAGACTGCAAGCTGGTTTTTCAACTCAGCCGCAATCCTGTTGCCGTACTTTGTTTGGATTCTACGAATTTTTGAAACGGCGTATTTCTTCTCCAGGGTAAGAGTTGACAGCGGTTTCGTAGGCATAACCCCATCCATGCGGCCAACTGCGTTAATACCTTTCAGATTCATCTTCTCCAAAGGCATTTTTCACAGTCTATACTAATGCAGGGTTGTGTACAAAAAAAAATACTTACACACTCACGAAGGCAAAGAGTCTTTTAATTCACATTTTAAAAAAATTATGCAACGATACAGCATCAATCGCTACTCAACGCATAGTAATCTGAAGGCATCGATCTGTGAAAGATTTAATCGCACACTTAAGAATAAGATATGGCCACAATTTAGCTTGAGAGGAAACTATAAATGGATAGACATTTTACCTGCTCTCATTTCCAAGTACAACAATACCAAACATCGATCAATCGGTATAAAGCGAATAGATGTCACTGCCAAAGGTGAAGAAGAGCTGATGGAACGCTTCAAAAAACTAAGAGATATACCCAGAAAAAGGCTAAAGTTCAAAGTTGGTGACAGAGTTCGAGTTAGCAAGTACAAGCACATTTTTTTAAAAAGGATATACACCAAATTCGATGACAGATATATTTACTGTGGATCGAGTTATGTCGACTAATCCAGTGACTTACAAGCTCAAGGACTACCAAAATCAACTTATCGCCGGTGGATTCTGTGAACACGAACTTCTCAAAGTCAAACATCCAGACATTTACTTAGTGGAGAAAGTGGTCAAGAAACGTTGCAAGAAACTGTTGGTCAAGTGGTTAGGCTTTGACAGTTCACACAACAGTTGGATAGATGAATCAGATATATAATCGATGTTAAACCAACGTTGAATGGATGTTAAACCAACGTTGAATTGATGTTAAACTAACGTTGAATCGATGTTAAACCAACGCTGAATCAATGTTAAACCAACGTTGAGTCGATGTTAAGTCAACGTTGAATCGACGTTGAGTCAACGATGAATGCATGATGAGGCTATGGAATAGTGTTAATTTATAATAATTCTAGGCTTGTACTTAATGGTCGAAAGGTTTTAATAAATAAAAAAGGACATCAATTTATAGATAAAAATATGTTGTTTTTTCAATTAACCCTGATAAATACTATTTACATTTTTATTTTTTTTATTTTACAGTAAGAAAATCTTATAATTACTATTTACAAACTAGTCTTGCACGAAGAGATCCAAAAGTTATAGATCATTATCGGTTAAAACGTCATCGACTTGTCTGAATGAAAGCTGATTGCTCACAGTGAAGACTGTTCGAAATTGAATGACTACAAATTTGTGCTTCCAAAACCTGCAAAAAATTTTGTTGAATTTGAAAATTTCAAACATTCGAAGGTCCAAAACAGAAAGTCTTCCAAAAATATGAGGTTTGTGACATCGGTTACTACCTCAAATGTAGCTCTGATGATTCATTATATTTTTACGAGTCCTTCCCGGAAGATGTAGAGCCAGCAACGTGGTTCGCGTTGGAGTTGCTGCGAATAGTAAAGTTGTGAAGAAGTACTTTCCTCTACAGTTCAAATGATCAATGGAAATGAGTAAAGGAAAGCCTTCATAGAAGCCACCACTTGTCACATTTCTAAGAAGCCTTTACATCTACCAATGAAGAAAGTTCGCGACCATTGTCACTTAACTGGTACGTACCGCGGTCCGGCATAAGAACATTGTAACCTAGAATATCAGGATTCACGAACCATACACAAAGTACGTTCAGGAATCTCAAATAAAATTGAGGTTCATAGATTCATTTCGATTAATGGCCTCTTCCTTGGTAAACTTAACATCATACCTCACTAACTATAAAATTATAAGTGCAGTATTTTCTGGTATCGAAAAAGAAAAAAATTGAGCTCCTCACGAGGAAAGGCGTTCTTCCTTATGAATACCTGGACCCGAGAGAGAAACTAAAAGAACGTCAGCTACCATCAAAAGAAAAATTCTACATCACTTCAAAAGACTTGTCAATATCTGACGAGGATTATGCACACGTACAACAGGTATGGTCTGCGTTCAATCTCAAAAATCTCCGCGAATATGTAAAACTGTATATGAAGACAGATGTACTACTTTTGGCTGATGTTTTTGAAAGTTTCCGAGAACAATATCTCAAGGCTTACGATTTTGATCATATACATTACTACACCACACCTGGCTTGACCTGGGAAGCCATGCTCAAATTTACACCCTGCCGATAGAGCGGTACTTAATCGGTACTGCGAAACAATACAAGCCTGGTTTAGGTCCGTTTAAGTACCGAATTGAATGATTTCGGACGAAATCGGTACTGAGATTTGGAACAGCTGTATTAAGGTGATCGCCCTTTCGTTTCGATGATGGATCGGGGCGTTATAAAAACCTAAGGAGCCTAAGGGTCGTCACTAATCCCCTTCTACAATTCTCAAATTATTTATTCACATCAAGATTATACTTATCTTTTACGTATTCACTTCTTTATATTTCTTACTTATTATTTATACAGTACACCCATTTGATGGAAATTCTAAAAATGATGACCGTTTTTAGCTATCTCTTACCGTTTGTGAGATACTTGATACTTATTCTAATTTTGAACTTCTTAAAACAAATTTTAGATGCTTGTAATTGTGAAAATCCATAGGATCTGAATTTTCAACTATAAATTTGTTAATTAAAAACTGCAAAAATTTTCATATATAAATTTTAATCTTTTTCACCTAGCCATTGCTTTATTGCAGAGTTCGTGGAAAGGGTCCTCGCCTGGGACTTGGTTGAGGCAAAGGGTGACCAGGTATAGAGGATTAAAATTTGAAAAAAAGGAATTTGCAGCCTTGCAATTAACAAATTTATAGTTAAAAATCTGCCCGGCCCCCTTCGGGGGCGCGAGCACATTCTCATCGCGCGCTTCGTTCGCAAGTTTGAACGCTCCTAGGGCGCGCGGAGTGGCTGTCGCGCTACGCACTTCGATATTATTGAATGTCACGCTTCGCGCTCTGCTAGCGTTAAACCTCGCGCTGCGCGCGAAATCCTTATAGCATGCGAAGGACGCTTCGCTCGCTAGTTTGAGCGCGCTTCCGGGCTCGCGGAATATTCGTCGTTCTTTGCGCAAAGTCAAGTTCATTCCTCATGATTTACTTATACTGCCGTAAGTAAATTTTGTAGTTTTATTAATATGAACTTAACATCTAATTACCGACCGTTTTTTATTTATATCTGGCAGGTTTATTGAGAGACAAATACAAATAACACGCTGAAATTATGGTAAATAATAAACAATATATTGAGGCATCAATGTCTGGTGTATTTCATTTTTTTTCGAAAAAAAATTATTTTTGAAATTTTTTTTAAAATAAAAACAGGAACGCACCCGACATTGATGCTTTAATATCTTCCTCATTATTTTCCGAAATTTCAGCATGATGCTTGAATTTCTCTCTTTTTAAAACAAGCTTGAGCGCGCCTGGGGCTCGCGATGATGTTTGAGACTCAGTAACATTTTATTGATTCTTTAGAAATTAAATCATGTTTAATTTTCTCAAAGCACTAAAGACTTTTAAAGAGATTGTTAACTTTGTTTTTCATTTCAAGTTCATATGGCAATTAACTTACTTGAAGCTCTATCGAACTTAAGGAACACATTCTCATCATGATTCTCGCCCTTCGCGCTCGCTCTTTTGCATGGATTTCTAAAAGTGTCAATTACGTAATCACAGTAATTTATTTTTTTCTAAAAATCTCAAAAAAGAAACAAAATTTTGCAGACGTTTTCCAGGCGAGCATTTGCTCAGGTATACACCCGTACAGAAATTCTTTAATCTAGTCCTTTGACGTAAAAATGTGAACTAGACCAAGAAACAGTGAGATAGATTAAAAATCTAGAAGATAGATCTGCATTGCTCCATCCTCTAGATCGAGCCCAGCCTGAATTATCCCGATGATTTGCGGTTTCACACACATTTTTAAATTCCATTGAGAAATGTTTAATTTATTAAGCAGCGTGTTATATTTAACGCTTTTGGTTAAGCCGAAAATTGTCACTAAAATTATCGAAAAACAAGAATTGTAAAGGATTTCAGAAAATGTTAAGAGACTGCTAAGAATTTGATCAGATTTCACCAGATTTTTAGCGATTTCTTAGAATTAATTTTTAAAATGTTACAACTGTAACAGATTTTAAGGAATTTTGAAAGATTTTCATGGACTTTGAAAGACTTGAAATGTTTTTTACGTATTTCAAAAGATTTGACTGGATAGTAGAGGATTTCACCGATCTCTAGAGGATTTGAGAGAGTTTTTAATCATTGTAAAGGATTTCATGATATTTGGATAGATTCCAACAAATTTCAAAAGATTCCTAAAGATTTCGACAGATTTTGATAAATATGAACGTCTTCCACGGATTTTAAACGATTTCAATTAATTTCAAAAAATATTTACTGATTTCAAAAGATTTTACTAGATTTCAAAAATTTTCAAGGATTTCACTGATTTCGAGAGGAGAAATTGTCAATGGTTTATTAAATTTTCAAAAAGCGTTTCTTGATGCACAAAACTAAAGCCGTTCATCAAGAATGGCTAGCTAACGAATTCTTCATTTCTCTCTATGCCTTAAAGAAGTATGCTAAACCACAATACAATCCCGTAATTTTTTCGAAAGTCTTTGGTGAAGAAAAATTAGTTTTTAAGTTTTTAACAGTATTTTTCACAATTAA
>JBAGKK010520405.1:0-13284 GCA_037177015.1 Euceroptres primus
TTTACACTAAAAGTGTAATATTACCACGTGAATCAGTGGACATAAAGATACATTTACAACGGATTTTTTACAGTGCAGCGAAGGCGCGCTGCCCTGAAGGGGGACGTTAGGGTGTGAGAATGAAACTGTAGCACCGCTCAGACAATTTTGTTTTAAGGTTATGTTCCAGGTTTTCTAGTTTTATCACTGAACTGATACTTTATTTGAATTCAGCAGCTCGAAATCTTTAATAAAACCATGTTTCATCATCATACACTCAGAAAAACGCTTTTTTGAGGTTATGTCGAAAATCAATCGTGAAAGGTGCTATTTTGACCGCAGATTCGGATTCAGCGTCGCAAAATACATAGGAATACATGTGTTTTGTCAAAAGTATCATACTTTTTTTTGTGTGGCTGTGTTATTATTGATAAACTGTCAGCTTTTACTACGATATTTTTGGATTGATCAGGCAACTCAATTGTGAATAGAGGCATCTTGCCTGCTAAAATAATAATAAAATTCTAGATTACAATGAAAAACGAAGAGCAAGAGTGGCCACAAAAATATAAGAAAACATTCTCGGTCATTTTAAGTTTTTTTTCTGAATTTAAAAAAAATCCGTCCATTAAAGTTTATAAATTCAAGATTTTAAAATTGAAAAATTTGTAATTCGAAGTATTTCAAGAAAAGAACTATAAATTTAAATATTTCAGGCGAAAATCCTCTGAATTTGAAATATTTCAAATAAAAAAGCGTTAATTCCTCAATTTTAAGTTTAAGAGCCCAATAATGTATCATTCCGAATTGAAAACGACCTATAGTTTGAAGTGGTCTCATTCTACAAGCTTCAAAATTAGCTAATATTAAAAAATAGGCATTCAACAATGCATAATTTCAAAGTAAAATTTTAAATGGCAAACTTATGAACAGAGCTTAAGGTCCGGTCTGAAAACATTCCTGGCCATTTCTTGATTTTTGATCTAGTGACCACCCTTATTTTAACATGAAATATACTAACTGGATTTTACTTGATGTATAAATACGTTATTTATAAAATAAATTAGAATCCAGATGGAATGCTTTTAGAACGAGATAAGAAAGCAGGATTAAAGTGTTAATGAAGTTTTAAGGTTATTAATTAACGTACTGTCAGAACAATGCAGAAAACTTATAAGGAATGAGTAAGGAATCCATATTTTGGCTTCACACATTGCATATGTCCTAACTTATAAACATGCAGGGGTTTAAAATCCAACACAAGATTCAATGGATGGCATTTGTACCTTATGGTCCGACCTAATTTATAACAACGTAGGTAAGGAATAAATTCGTTTTCCAGAATCTCGAAAATAGCAAAAACTTTGTTGTCTTCACAAAGAAGGAACATGCATATTTTTGCTATAACAATGGTATATTGATATCCCTCTTGGCCAATTACCAAAGCGCATCCCTTCTTGTAGGTCGTTCCTTTTATAATAACTTTGCTGCATTCTTCAATATCCCCTAGTAAGTTAGCTAGCCTTATAACAGCTTGAATATTTTCGCTGTAAAGGTCAATTTGAAAATCATTACCATCAACCGTCTCAATTTCAAATCGAGTACCAGCTCCTAATCGCAGTTAACTCTGAAAGAGTTCGTGTTTTTCAGTCAGTGACTTTGTGACGTTGATGAAGTTGAGCATGTGTCGAATTGTTCGCTTGAAAAATCTGTTTGCTCTCAAACCGCATTGTCCAAACTTTTATCAGAGGACCAAATTTTAAAATTAATTCGGCATAATGACGCATGTAATGGTGCTCCGGTCGAAGCTTCTGATCTGGGAAAAGTGTCTTTCTTAGTTCTAGGCACTCACCAATTTTTACTTCGAGATACAGCAAACAAGATTTATGAATGGTTGGCGAACAAAATATTTCAACGATTTCAGTCAATAAAATAAAGCAACGTCTCAAGTCATCGTAAAAATTCTTTATTCTGTCTTCAATGAGAAGAGGAAAAATTTTCAAAAATGTCCAAATCTGACAGGCTCCTCCAGATATTTTACTACTTTGATTAGCAATTAAGCAAGGCTTATCTTGTTTGTCTTCTTCAGAGTAATTGAACTCGTTAGTTCGCTTATTTAACTGACGAAGCGTAAACCACTTTTTGCTGACGAAGTTATCGATGAATAGTTTCAGATCGAAGGCAACAATGCCCTCGAATAGGTCATGGACGATGCAAGGAGGGAGTCGTGGTGCACATACATGGTAGTACTTCAGTTGGTTAAAAACGGAGTTAAACTTAATTCTCTTGTAATTGTTGGAAGTTCCAACTTCTTTGAGATCATTTTTATATGAATTTAGTGTCCTTGTCGTATACGCCTTCGATGCTCCATCCTCGCTGTAAAATTCTTTTCTCGTCAGTGATCAGTGATGCATATAAGTCCACCTTTAATCTTTTCTTCAGAAATTTGGACTCCTTCATCTTCAAGTTTTTTCAGATCATCAAGAACTTTACCATAAACTTTTTCGTGGTCAAAATCATTCTCCTTGCAAAGTGCCACAAGTTTAATAGTAGTTATATGAGAACGAAGATGTTCAGGTGCATTTCCTAGAACCATATAAATAGCAATAGTTTTTGGAAACATGCGGACGTGAGGAACATGGCGACAGTACGCCTCATTTTTAAAATGAATTGAAAACTTAAACTAGTTTATTCAAATTAAGTAAAGAAAAACAGTACGATTAGTGATGATTTAAATTTATTATCTATAATGCTATTTCGGAGTTATAGTTGAAACAGTATAAGTAAAAGGCATTACCGAAAATTTTAAAGTTTGTTTCAAAACGCAAATTAATACCAGCCTTTTCCATGGTATTCAGTGAAATTATCCATAAAAATTTATTCCTCCAGATTTTCGCCTTCGTAAACATGAAAATTAGCAAAAAAAACACCACTTCTAAATCCGCGTATTTACGAATATATATTTTTTAAAAAAGTTTAATCTGCATGAATCCCTAATCTCACTGTTTTCCTCTACTTAATTTTAAATAAGTAACCTTAGTGTTCAATTCGTTTTAAAAATGACGTACTGTCGCCATGTTCCACACGTCCGTATATTTTCAAAAATTATTTCTAGCTTAATGAATAATAATTTATTATACTTAAAATATACTTAATATTCTTAAATATACTTAAATATACTTAAAATATACTTAATATTCTAACTAAAATACTATCTAGAAGTATAACGCATAATTATAGACCAATTAAACAAATTTTCTTAAATATGACCGCAATCGTTTTCAGATGATCATTCATGGAGTGACCCATATATTTTACAAAAAAACATTTCAGAGCAAAAAAATATTTGAAAAGGTTTCTAATTTTTTTGTTTCAACTTTAATACTGTGCACTATGCGAGAAAAAATTGCATAATAATGGTCATAAGCTGCTCCGATTCTACAGACATTTATCTTAAAAATGAGCACATGAAAATTGCAAAATATTTAATTTTCCAGATGTTACTTAAATACAATTTAAGAAAATATTGAAAGTTTCACTATTTTTGAAACATAATCTTTTAACAAAATGTTCCAAATTACTTCATCTTGGGCTTCTTTTTACAAAATTTTTATGGATTTTAATCTATTTACATAAAAGACTAAGTTTATCTACGATTTGATTAAAATTAAAAAGAGTTAAGTAGGTATCGAAAAACAGCAGGCACCACCATTCTGCCGGTAGTGTATATTATCAGCCATGAAAATTCTATCATAGTTTTTTTCGTGATACAAGTCTTCAAATTAGACCTAGGGGTGGTTTCAAAAAGAATTTCCAGATAAATGTCAAAAATGAAAATTTTTAAAGTATCCAGGTCCCCAAACAATTTTGAATTGCATTTCTGACTATGGCCATCATATCCGTAAACCTTTCTTAAGAACCTCTATTATCCACAAGATTTCAAATTAGACATAGGGGTGGTTTCAAAAAGAATTTCCAGATAAATGTCAAAAATAACAACTGTCAAATTCTTCACTTCCCCAAAAAATATTAAATTGTATTTCTGACTATTAAAATCACTTCCGCAAACGTTCTTGAGCCACCCCTATTATCCATAAGATTTGAAATTAGACCTAGGGACGGCTTTAAAAAGAATTTCCAGATAAATGTCAAAAATTACAAATTTTAAAGAATCCAGGTCGATAAAAAATTTTGAATTGCATTTCTGACTATTGAAATCATTTCCAAACACCTTTCTTTAACACCCATATAATCCACAAGATTTTAAATTAGAGATAGGGGTGATTTCATAAGAATTTCCAGAAAAATGTAAAAATGACAACTTTCAAATTATCCAGTTCCCCAAAAAATTTTAAATTGCATTTCTGATTATTGACATCACTTCCGAAAACCTTTCTTAAGCAACCCTATAATCCACAAGATATCAAATTAGACATAGGGGTGGTTTTAAAAAGAATTTTCAGATAAATGTAAAAATTTTTTGGGGACCTGGAAACTTTGAAAATTGTCATTTTTGACATTTATCTGAAAATTCTTTTTGAAACCACCCCTATGTCCAATTTGAAATATTCTGGATACTAGGAGTTCTTAAGAAAGGTTTTCGGAAATGATGTCAATAGTCAGAAATGCAATTCAAAATTTTTTGGAGACCCGGATACTTTGAAGATTATCATTTTTGACATTTATCTGGAAATTCCTTTTGAAGCCACACCTGGGTCTAATTTCAAATGCTGTAGATAGTAGGGGTGGCTCGAGAAGGTTTTCGGAAGTGATGTCAATAGTCAGAAGTGCAATTAAAAATTTTTTTGGTAACAGGATACTTTGAAATTTTTTCTTTTTTACATTTATCTGGAAATTCTTTTTGAAACCACCACAAGGTCTATTTTGAAATCTTGTGGATAATAGGTGAGCCTCAGGGAGGTTTCCAGATGTGATGTCAATAGTCAGCAATGCAACTTAAAGTTTTTGGGGAACTGGATAATTTGAAAACTGTCATTTTTTACATTTACCTGAAAATTCTTTTTGAAACCACCCCTATGTTTAATTTGAAATCTTGTAGATAGTAGCGGTTCTCAAGAAATATTTTCGAAAATGATGTCAGTAGTCAGAAATGCAATTCAAAATTGTTTGGGGACCTGAATACTTCGAAAATTAACATTTTTGACATTTTTCCGGAAATTATTTTTGAAACCACCCATGTGTCCAATTTGAAATCTTGTGGATAATGGGGGTGGCTCAAGAAGGTTTTCGGAAGTGATCTCAATAGTCAGAAATGATATTTAAAATTTTTGGGGGACCTGGATATTTTTAAAAATGTCATTTTTGATATTTATCGGGTAATTCTTTTTGAATCCACCCATGGGTCTAATTTTAAATTCTGCGGACGATAGGGTTGCTTTATCGAGGTTTTCAGAGGTGATCTCAATAGTAAGAAATGCAATTTGAAATGTTTTTGGGCCTGAATAATTTGAAAATTGTCATTTTTGACATTTATCTGGGAATTCTTTTTGAAACCACCCCTAGGTCTAATTTTAAATCTTGTAGATAATAGGAGTGGTTAAAGAAGGTTTTCGGAAGTGATCTCAATAGTCAGAAATGATATTTTAAATTTTTGGGGGACCTGCATAATTTGAAAAATGTCATTTTTGACGTTACTTGGAAATTCTTTTTGAAACCACCCCTGGGTCTAATTTTAAATCTTGCGGATAATAGGGGTACCTCATAGAGGTCTTCAGAGTTGATGTCAATAGTCAGAAATGCAATTCAAATTTTTTTGAGGACCTGGATACTTTGAAAATTGTCATTTTTGACATTTATCTAAAAATTCTTTTTGAAACGACCCCTATGTTTAATTTGATATCTTGCGGATGGTAGAGGTGCTTAAGAAAGATTTTCGGAAATGATGTCAATAGTCAGAAATGCAATTCAAGATTTTTGGGGACCTAGATACTTTAAAAATTGTCATTTTTGACATTTATCTGGAAATTCTTTTTGAAACCATCCCTATGTCTTGTTTGAAATCTTGTGGATAATAAGGGTGGGTGCTTAAGAAAGTTTTTCGGAAAGGATGCCAATAGTCAGGAATGCAATTCAAAATTTCTTTTGATCTGGATACTTTGAAAATTGTCATTTTTACATTTATCTGGAAATTCTTTTTCACACATCCCCTGGGTTCAATTTCAAATCTTGTGGATAATAGAGGTGGCAATAGTCAGAAATGCAATTTAAAATTTTTTAGGGAAGTGGATAATTTGAAAATTGTAATTTTTCACATTTATCTGGTAATTCTTTTTGGAACCATCCCTAGGTCTAATTTAAAATCTTGTGGATAATAGGGGTGCTTCAGGGAGGTTTTCAGAAGTTATGCCAATAGTCCGAAATGCAATTTCAAATTTTTTTGGAAACTAGATAATTTGAAAGTTGTCTTTTTTGGCATTTATCTGGAAATTCTTTTAGAAACCACCCCTATGTCTAATTTGATATTTTGTGGATAATAAGGGTGCTTAAGGAAGGTTTTGGAAATGATTTCAATAGTCAGAAATGCAATTCAAAATTTTTTGGGGACCTGGATGCTTTGAAAATTGTCATTTTTGACATATTTCTGGAAATTCTTTTTGAAACCACCCCTTGGTTTAATTCAAAAATTTGTACCAAGAAAAAAACTATGATAGAGTTTCCAATGCTGATAATATACACTACCGGAAGATTTGTGGCGCCTCCTGTTTTTCGATAACTACTTAACTCTTCTTAATTTTATTCATATCGTAGATAAACTTATTCTCTTAGATAAATAGTTTAAAGGCTGTCAAAATTTTGTAAAAAAGGAGCCCAAGATGAAGTAAGCTTAAACATTTTGTGAAATATTTTAAAAATAGAGCATAGTGCAATGTGTTAAAGTAGAAACAAAAAAATTGGAAAATTTTTCAAATATTTTTTCTGCTTAGAAATATTTTTGTAAAATATATGGGTCACTCCATGAATGATCATCTGAAAACGATTGCGGTCTTATCTTGATTTAATTGATTTGATCGCTGCCTGCGAGGCACGACGAATCTTGTCATAATCAAAAGTATTTTTTCTTTGGTTATTTAGATCAAGTCGTAAATCACGATCAAGGTCAAGGAATCAATCTAGAAGCCGAAGTTTCTCCCGTGATTGCAGCACCAGGCTATCGCCACGTTACTCTCCGTCGCCATGCAGGCTTGTACCACGGACGAATAGAGAGATTGAATGTCGTTCTCATTTTTTACCTGTCACGAGAGACGACCATAAAG
Source organism: Euceroptres primus (assembly GCA_037177015.1). Lineage (NCBI taxonomy): Eukaryota > Metazoa > Arthropoda > Insecta > Hymenoptera > Figitidae > Euceroptres > Euceroptres primus. The sequence continues at coordinate 7,254 of JBAGKK010520405.1, forward strand.
ATGGCCGCCATGTTCCAAAGCCAAACCCAAGTGTCAAAAGTAAGGTTAGGTTACCAACGAACAACCCAAATCCATTAGATAGCAAGCCCTCTGAAAAGGAAAAAAAAATCGAATCAAGATCCACAACTTGACGAGTCGATGTTAGAAATTCTTGGCGAGGATCCGAATAAAAATAACTTGCAGGGCGAAAATATCCACCAGGCGCTTATCAATAAAAATTTTTTGGTTGTTAAACCTCCTTCTATCAACCCTGAAATTAAAAGAACGATGACTGAGGCTGCGATTAAAAAAGATAAATTTCATGCTTTGTCACAGCAGCAACTTAGAGCCAGCTTGTCTGCAATCGATGCAGCTTTGAAAGATTATTTTAAATCCGGAAATAAGGAAAATACCACCCTTGTTACCAACCTCAGTGACGCAGGTCGTTTACTATCTGATATTTTTCACAATACAACGGCAACAAGAAGAGCCTTCATCATGCCAAATTTGAACAGGATTTTTAAGAATATCACAGAGGAGTTGCCAGTGGATAACTTACTGTACAGTGAAGTTTTTCCCGAACGTTTGAAGGCGGCTCAGCTTATGGAAAAGCTGGTAAAGGACATTTCGAAGCCAGCTTAAACAAATCCACCATCGAAAAAGCTCAAGCAGGATTTCCAACCCAGATATCAACAGATATCTGGGTTGAATCGTCGTCGATATTAGTGAGTGAATCGGCCGCTAGGTTGAAATTCTTTACTAATATTTGGAAACAATTTACTAGAGATTCTCAAATTTTGCACTAGATACAGGGGTACCGAATTCCTTTTATAAGAACGGTAGTTCAGATTAAGATACCGAATCGAAGGCAGTTCTCTGAATCTGAGTTTAGGGATACTTCCCAAGCTATAAAACAACTTTTGGTAAAGGGGGCTGTTTCAGAATGCAAACCAAGTGAGGGAGAATTTCTTTCAAGTTATTTTCTTGTACAAAAGTCAGATGGGGAAAAAAGATTTATTCTTAATCTGAAAAATTTAAATTATTTTATAGACCCGCTCCATTTTAAAATGGAAGACACAAAAACTGTTTTACGATTATTAGTTCGTGATTGCTATATGGCAACAATAGATCTGCGGGACGCTTTCTTGTTGGTTCCTGTAGCTGAAGAATTCAAAAAATTCTTGCGGTTCGAATTCGACAAGGATCTATATGAATTCAATTGTTTATCATTTAGATTATGCACATATCCGTATGTATTCACTAAATTACTGAAGCCGGTAGCTTATTTTCTTCGGTCAAAGAGTCGGATTTCAGTTATTTATTTAGATGATATATTGCTTATCGGCAATACTGAGGAAGCATGCAAGCTAAACGTCTTAAGAACAAGAACTCTTCTAGTGTCTTTAGGTTTCCTATTCAATTTTGAAAAATGTAGTCTGACACCCTCACAGGTATGCAAGTTCCTTGGTTTGCTATTTAGCAGCAAGAAATATCGCGTAGAACTCCCATTTGATAAGAGAGAATGGATTTCAAGTATTGTTAACGAATTTCTAGCAAAATCTAAATGTAAAATTCGAGATTTTGCACAATGTGTTGGAATTTTAGCGTCAGCATGTCCAGCGGTAAAGTACGGTTGGCTTTACACGAAATACATGGAACGTGAAAAGCTTTTAGCTCTTCAGCGAACGGCAGATTATGATTCAGACATGATAATAACTTCCAATGTGAAATCTGACTGCATTTGGTAGCGCGAAAATATTAAGTCAAATAACCCTATTCGAAATTACAATTATGTACTTGAAATTTTTTCTGATGAGTCATTAACGGGGTAGGGAGCATGTTGTGGAGAAAAAAGAACTCACGGTTGGTGAAGTTCGGAAGAAAAATCCCAGCATATAAATTTCTTAGAATTAAAAGCCGCCTTCTATTCCTTAGGCTGTTTTGCACGAAATTATAGATCTTGCGAAATCTTGATACGCATTGATAATACAACAGCGATATCTTACATCAATCGGGGGAAATACAGTACCCAAAACTAACTAAGATTGCTAGACCTATTTGGAAATGGTGTGCAGAACGTGACATTTGGGTTTTTGCCTCTTATATAAAGTCAAAAGAAAATGTCATAGCAGATAACGAGTATCGAGTTTTGTCACCTTATACAGAATGGGAATTAAATTCTAAAGTTTTTAATGTGATTTCAAATAAATTCGGAAAATTTGATATTGACCTCTTTGCGTCAAATATTAACGCGAAATGTAAGAGATTTATATCTTGGCTTCCAGATCCAAAGTCTTACGTGATTAACGCACTAACAATTTTGTGGTCAAAATTTTACTTCTATGCCTTCCCTCCTTTTTCTTTAATTTTACGATGGGTTGCAATTTTAGTGAATTGTAGCAAATACGGCATATACCTAGGTAAGCGCCGTAACGAGTTAAGGACTAAGAAATAGTGGGGGGGATCCCTCCAACCTGGATGTGCAGCTCTTCGCCCGTTTTCCGGAGGGTAGAAACGGCTCAGAACCCACTACGAGAAGGTAGCTGCACGTCGGGTTCCCCCCTACCCCATACGAACCGACCAACCATAAATGGGAGGACTCTTTCACTCCGAAGAGTCAGATTCCGCGTCAGCGCTTGATGCGGCGACAAAATCTTTCTTTGTATGAACCTAGGCATAATTTTTTTTTTACCTGAGTGTGGACTTTATGTACCCGTCACGTGCTTCTGCACCACATACGTTTTTTGCGGTTTGGGTGACAAGTTTTACCGTTCTTACCACCGCCTCTGTGTGACAAGGAAAGTCTCTAACCAAAGTCATGACCTTAGAACAGTCTTCAATACACGACTGAATTGCTTCGTCTGCTGTTTCACTCAAAATTGGGGGTTCAAATAGATCATCTTTGGGCTAATTTACCATTTCCGTGTACTGTGTTGCTAGAAAATTTAGTACAGGGACACGGGAAATGCGTGGGTCTCTGTCTCTACCCCCGCCTTCTGCAGCCGCAGCCTGCTGCCTCTTTGACAGAATTATTTGAACTGCCATTTTTCTAACTTCCTGTCTTTCGTCTACCAATATGGACAGAAGAACATTTTCTTGGTGCGCAAAGTACGTATTATTGCCGATGACCGGGTCGACAACATCACGGTGTTTCTTCGACAAATACCTTGATCTCTCCACTATTTCAAAAAGCAACTTGCTGCCATCGACAACGAAGTGCTTGATCTTGATATCAAACCATGACGGGACGTAAACTTTCAGGACAAAACTAACTAAAACTTTCAGATTAGCGGATGGTCTGGCTGTTGCTGCGTAAAGACGAAGTATCCTGTTGGCTGCGGTTAGCCTCCTTGAGTGTGCAAGAGGACCGGGGTCTTGCCTCGCTAGGTCCTCAGAACACACTCCTGATTGAATGACCATGGAAATGGCATACAGGTACTTCTGATCCTTACTCAGCTCTGCAACATCTACATCCGGCAAATCTACATCCAATTTTTTAAAGGTGTATACAGGGAGGCTTTCACATTTCCTAGCTGTTTGCCTATTGTGCCACAAAAAGTGTTCGGACCACTGGTCCGAATTAAAATGGAGGAGACAAACAATCCATTGTAATGGATGTTTTAGTTCCTTCTCCAACAAACGAATTACACCACTCTTGTGTCTGGTGTTTACGTTAGTTCCATCGCAACCAACAGCCGTTAGTTCCATCCCAACCAAGAAATTGTCTGGCATCATTTTCATCTAAAAAGTTGAGAATGTATTTTGAAATGTCAATTGCTGTGCCCGATGCTGGAGTAAAGTGGCCAATATAACACGAGCCTGGCTCTTGCACAAGTGAAATGTGTTCGTCGGTGTGCGCCGGTAGTATTTTGCCCCTTCTTTTACTTGTACACTAGTTTTATCCTTACGGACATCAAAGTAAAGAATTTTGGATTTATCTATCACAAATAAGTTATCTATGCTACTGATAAGACCAACATCTGTAAGAACCGCTGAGGCTATGACAGCTGTTTGTCTGAAGCTTAAGCCATACCTATCACTTACTAGAGCAGTATTAAGCAGTGCCGATCTATTTTGTGAAGTTCCTGTGTTATTTCCTTTAATTTTGATTTTAAACTCCTCGTCCGAACCAGAGTCTGTTTCACTTTCTATCTGTACTTCAGGGACGGTGGATGGACCAGCAGCACCAAAATCTGCCGATTTTGGTTGCAGCACCGCGGATTTTCTAGTCTCCTTTTTTCTCAGGACTGCAGTTACTTTCTTATCGACTTAGCCTATAAACATCTGTCGCGAGGTTCTTTGGTCCACGAGAAAGAATTTCTCAATTGCCGGAACTTTCTTTGACTTCTCAGGACAGTGGCAGATACTTCCCTCCAGATTAGCTGGGTCGATAAGGCATTTACAGAAAGCCGCGTCGAAAAGTACATTAGACTTTTTAACAAATTTTTCAACGGCCCCTTTTAAACAGTTACTGTCTTTCCTAGACTTATTCTGGTGTGACTTAAGGAGGTTCTGGTGTTCTTTATGAAAAGAAACAATTCTATCAGTGATTGTTTTTTGGCCCGCAGTAGGTATCGCAGCAGGAGTCGCAACAACCTTAGCTACGTCTAGGAAAGGGGCTTTAGAAGAAAGTTCTTTTACATGCGTGTTATTGAACTTTTCGTCAAAATAGGCCAGAAGGACATCCTTCAACGTTGGCAGTTGACTCTCCGGCAAATTCCGTGGAGTGCTAAGTATAGGGCAGGTAAAAGAAGATCGTGTGGGTGGCATTATGCTGGCCAGGAGTAACAGACTAAGGAAAACCTTCGACCAAGTCTAGAAGAAATAGACTAGTGTGTTGAGAATCAACGATGAAGCGAGACAAGTAGGAACAAGTTAAAACGGGTCGAGATGAGACGCACGCGCCAGTAAAAACAACGAAGCTAGCGTAGGAACTGGACGGCCGGCGGGCGATGCGCAGTAGCAGGAGGGGGGAGGCGGCGCAGTCGAGAGGTGGGAAGGCGGCGGCGCAGGGGTGGGGCGGGGGTCCCCAAACCCCCACCCCAACTCCACCGCACTCTTTCTTAGTCCCTAACTCGTTGCGGCGCTTACCTAGGTATATGCCGTATTTGCTATAATTCACTAAAATTGCACATTTTCCACCATTTTTCTACCTGGTGTTCGGGGCTGAAATGAAAATCCCGGTTCGACCAATCGCTTTAATGCAATGTATTTTATGACCCCTCGAGCTCAAATATTACCATAACGACCTTCGGGTCGCCATGCAAAGCTACGAGCAAATTTGCATGTTTTCATGAAAATTTCAAAATTTCAAGGGCGCTGCAGGGATATAAAATATTATCCGATCGGACTAAAAATTTTTATACTTTCATTTGGCATGGTTTCAAAACTTTTCCGCACCCCCCATCATCCAGAGCATGGATAACCGGATTTTCGATACACTCTAATGTACAGGCAACAAATAGGTTAAGAGACCCAAAAAAGGGCAACAATTCGCTTTTTATATCTTTTCGTAAACTACACAGGGTGGTCACAACACAAACCTTAGCAAGGTGGATTAAAAACGTGTTAATTAAAAGCGGTGTGGATACATCCATATTTACAGCACACAATACTTGCTTCGACGTCCGCTGCGAGTCGAGCTGGCCTTAATATCGACATTATTCGTCAGATAGCTGGGTGGTCTCAACGATCAAGCGTTTTCGCGCGATTTCACAATAAGCCTTTAGATAACAAAGATGAGTTTCTTAAAGCAGTAATAACTTCATAAAATGATATTATAATCAGTTTTGAGTTCGAACATGTATTTAAGTTATACTGAGTTATTTGTGTCATTTATTTGTTATTCATATTATGCTTCTTAAGCTAACAAAGTTCTCTTTTAGCAAATCGCAGTGAGCTTTAAACATCTACATTATGATCTATTCGGACGAGACGACTCAAATAATCCCGAGCGAACTTCACAACAGGTAAGTTCGTTTGATCGGTTAATTCTTTTTTATAGCTATACTGAATTAAAGTTTGCATTATATATCTTATTATGCTCTCCCGC
>JBAGKK010520416.1:0-13283 GCA_037177015.1 Euceroptres primus
ATATATATATAATATTTATAATATATTATTTTCAATAATTTTTAAATTCCAGATTTTTACACTTTCAGCAAATCCATATTTTTTCTGAACAGCGAAATTATTTCCTTAGATAATAAATCAGAATCTACTTCATCGAAAGCTTCAATTTAATACAAATTTATGTAATTCGACTGAAGTATTTTTTATTTTTAGTAACAAGCTGTTTTCTCTGCAAATATCATTTTTTCTAGTATAAATAAAAACTGAGATAATATTCATGAGCAATAAATTCTAAACAGTAGTTAGTTAAATGTGTGAATCTTATCATGGATTTTTAAATAAAGAATAAATGTCTTTAAAATAATGCCCTTCATGCAAAAAGGAATTGATTATATGTCGTCAACTTTGATTAAATAGATGAAAGTGTTAACTTTTCCCCCCGGAAATCAAATTCCATTCTTTCATCACAGAATGAGGTAAGTTTTTTTGTAGAATAAGCTAATGTTTTTCTTTTTCTGTTGTTTACATTTTACGTTCCAAGTCAAAATATTTCATACAAAATAACATTCCAAATACCTCCTATTTCAAAGGAATATTGACATTTTTAATCATTTCATGTATTTTATAATTACAAGATATTATTTTCTGTATATCTATATAATTATTCCTTCAAATAAGACATTTCCTGAATGTCATATATGTATTCCATATGATTTCATAACTATGTGTGTTTCGATATAAACGATTATCGTCATGATACCTGGAAAAGGTTGAATATAAAGCTCGGAAAAATTATTTTCGATCGGTGCACGCCCACGCGTGAAATTGTTACAAATACTGTCACGTATGGGTACAGACTTATCGGTTCATCGAGCACATGCGAGTGAATTGCGTAAGCAACTGGTGAGACAAGCAATGTTATTCTGTTCAACGATCACTTTATTGACGCCGCGAATGTTAATAATACCCAAAGTTATAATTCATGAGGATAAAATTGTCTCTTTCGTAAATAATCATAATTTTAAGGAAATTGGTGCTAACAATTTTTGAGAAAAAAATACATAATCAATAAAAGGTCGTAATAATTATGTTACTCAGTATATAAAAACCAAATGGGCGGTACTGAATATACAAAGTATAAGAGATATACTTTGAAACAATTTTTAACATAATTTTTGTATTTGAAAGAAATAGCTAGCATACGCGCATTTATTATAACAGTGCCATTATAATTTATATTCGGTAAGGACATAAATTTGAAAATTATCTGTTTCTGTTGCAGAGTATTATTTAACGAATATTATTTTATTATATTCTAAATTCTTTTCCTTGTAAATAAAACGCGTTACCAATATATATTCTTAGTAAATGATAAACTTTGATGTGAGTTTCTTTTTTAATTGAAGAGGCTGGACATAATTTATCTGCTATAATTTGCTTTCTTGTTTTTCGACAATGTATGAATTGTGAGTTATTGCAGATCACGACTTCTCACATACGATAACTTAACGGCTCCGGATCACAATAATTTTTTACAGTCTGATAATAAAAGAACATATTCTGTTATTTATTTATTTCGCACTTATTTATGATGTGAACACAATATGTTATTCAGATGCATTAATTTTGTCCTTATAACTTAAGTGAAGAAAAAACTATTTTTAGTTTAATTAAAACAATTAAATTGAAAACTTCGAAAAAAATTTAATATAGTTCTTTAAGCCTTAATGATAGAATCACAGTTAAAGACAAACTTTCCTACTTAATTAAGGTAATTAAAATTTTCCACTTGCATTCAGGAAGCATTTTGCCAAAGTCAAAGCCGGAGTCAAATATTGTAGACTCATGCAATGAAAGGACAGAATTTCTTTTTAACTCTATTGACCTGATAATAGTGAAATTGTTGACTCCTCTTTAGAAAGAATGTCTTATCATGTTGCACGTTAAGAAATCATTTTTTAAACAATTAGATAATCAGGTATCATTTAATTACTAATTGCACCGAGTTGAGAATTGCAAATTGTGAATAAGTCCCATTAAAACGGTACTTCGTAGGCTAATTATTGTTATTGAAAATTTAAAAAGATAATAATGTATCATTTAATTACTAATTGCATCAAAATTGCAAATTGTGAATAAGTTCCATTAAAACGGTACTTTGTCGGCTGATTATTATTGAGAAAATTATTATTATCAGCGAATTTAAAAAGACTGTTGCGTTAATTAAAGAACATTTAACAAAATTTACTCCACATCCCTTTCATGCTTTGCTCCGAATATAAAACACTATTTCAAGAAGATAGGATAAGAAGAACAAGAAAAGATTTCGCCCACTCAGACATCGATGGAAAATTTATTTTTAGTCGAGGACTAATGAATATAAATTTTCTAGATTATCATCACATTATTATTTTTTATAAGGGAAAAAAATATTCTGGAAAAAGCAATATGAATTTTTGACAATTTTTCAGCAGACTAATTATATTTATGTTTATATACAGACAAGATTTAAATCAATTCCATGAGTTTCAGATAAATCTAGATTTGAACAATTTAAAAATTATATTTCAGAGTGGTAAAATTATTTTTGAAGCAACCTGTATTTTAAAAATTTTTTATCCTTTGCGATAGCCACTTGAGCATCCATCACCCTCCCAAAAGGAACATTCATGATAGTATGATCCTTGGGTTGTTTCTTGAGGTGGTGGTGTATCCCAGCCAGAAAGACATTTGAAGCTCCCAAATTCAGATTCAGCACAATAATTATGTACAGCGTCTGATTCTAACGGAAACAGGAAAATAGCCGTTGTTAATATTTAATAAAAAAATATGTGTCTACATTCATACCCATGTTTTTTAGAAAAATTTGTGCTATACGTAGTTCAGGAATAAATACTTTTTACGAGAAAGTTAAACAATTTTAATATTTTTGTTAAGATGGCAGCATTCGAAAGACTCAAAAGAGCAAATTTTATGCACAAAATGTGCCAATTTCTTGCTTTAAAGTATTTAATCGAAATTTATTTAATTTAAGTTACTTACGTTCACGTTTTGGTGCTGCTTCAATTGTGTTTGGAGCACTTAGAAGAAATACCAGTGCCGCAAAACAAATTCCCAAAGTCAGTTTCATCATTTTTTTTTTCTATATTAAAAAAACTGAATATATAGGTACATATTTTCATGTTGAAAAAGTTCTTAAATTAAACTAATAAAGAAACTGTAAAGTTGTAAGAAAAATATATCATGGACTCAATGAACTTTTCATTATTATTAAAGAAAATTTGCAGACTCTAGTTTGGATAGAATAAAATTTATAATTTGAATGTAATAGCATTTACTCAATCAGTTAGCTATATGGGTATATTTAGATTAATATATAATTCAATTGATTAATTTTTTCTAAAAGAATAACAAGAAAATTGAATTTTCTGTAGTTACCTCTTTCGTGTCGTACTTAAAAAGAATACTGAAACTTCTCAACTTGGATCAGCTTTTATATAGTGTTTAAATCCTCTTTAGAAATTTAAATAAACGAGTACTTCTTTTCTCATTATGTTAATTAATCTCAATAAAAAATTCAATTGAAACACTATCCATTATTCGATAATTTGTCATAATAACGAAATGAATATTTATCAACATTTTTAAATCCTCTTCAAAAATTTAAATAAACGAGTTCTTATTTTCTTAATGTGATCACTGTACATTTTCAGAAAAATTCTATCTAACCATCATTCGATAATTGTTCATAATATAACATGTTCATATTTATTAACATTTTTAAGTCCTCTTTAAAAATTTAAATAAACGAATTCTTATTTTCTTAATGTGATTTCTGTATATTCTCAGAAAAATTCTAGTTATCAATCATGCGATAGTTGTTCATAATATCTAAATGAATGCTTACCAATATTGGCGAATATTGTTAATTGAAATGTATTATTTTAATTTGCAAGTGATGAAGTCGTGCAATTAATTATTGTACATGTAATTAATTTAGAAAAATCTCTTCGTACATAAAAAGTGACTTTACCTGAAACACGTTAGTACTTCATCACTTGCAAATTAAAATAATACATTTCAATTAACAATATTAGCCAATAATGGTAAGCATTCTTTTAGACATTATGAACAGTTGTCGAATGATGGATAGACTGTAAATACAATTTTTCTGAGAATACATAGTTATCACATTAAGATAATAAGAGCTTGTTTATTTAAATTTTTAAAGATAATTTAAAAATGATGATAAATATTCATTTAGTTATTATGAACAATTATCGAATAATGCACAGTGTTTCAATTAAATTTTTTATTGAGATTAATTAGCATAATGAGAAAATAAGTACTCGTTTAATTAAATTTCTAAGGAGGATTTAAGCACTATATAAAAACTCATCTCAAGTTGAGAAGTTTCAGTATTCTTTTTAAGTACGACACGAAAGAGGTAACTGCAGAAAATTTAATTTTCTTGTTATTCTTTTAGAAAAAATTAATCAATTGAATTATATATTAATCTAAATATACACATATAGCTAATTGATTGAGTAAATGCTATTACATTCAAATTATAAGTTTTATTCTATCCAAACTAGAGTCTGCAAATTTTCTTTAATAATAATGAACAGTTTATTGAGTCCATGATATATTTTTCTTACGACTTTACAGTTTCTTTATTAGTTTAATTTAAGAACTTTTTAACTTGAAAATATTTACCTATATATTCCGTTTTTTTAATATAGAAAAAAAATCATGAAACTGACTTTGGGAATTTGTTTTGTGGCTCTGGTATTTCTTCTAAGTGCTCCAAACACAATTGAAGCAGCACCAAAACGTGAACGTAAGTAACTTAAATTAAACAAATTTCGATTAAATACTTTAAAGCAAGAAATTGGCACATTTTGTGCATAAAATTTGCTCTTTTGAGTCTTTCGAAAGCTGTCATCTTAACAAAAATATTAAAATTGTTTAACTTTCTCGTAAAAAGCATTTATTCTTGAACTACGTATAGTAAAAATTTCTTTAAAATACATGGGTATGAATGTAGATACATATTTTTTTATTAAATATTAACAACGGCTATTTTCCTGTTTACGTTAGAATCAGACGCTGTACATAATTATTGTGCTGAATCTGAATTTGGGAGCTTCAAATGTCTTTCTGGTTGGGATACACCACCACCTCAAGAAACAACCCAAGGATCATACTATCATGAATGTTCCTTTTGGGAGGGTGATGGATGCTCAAGTGGCTATCGCCAAGGATAAAAAGTTTTAAAATACAGGTTGCTTCAAAAATAATTTTACCACTCTGAAATATAATTTTTAAATTGTTAAAATCTAGATTTATTTGAAACTTATGGAATTGATTTAAATCTTGTTCATATTAAGTAATCAATTATTGATTACTTAATATGACTTAATATGTAATAATTTAAAATTTGGGATTTTTTTTATTTTGAGAAAAATTGTTTCGAGTCATAGCAAATCTGTTTGATTCTCGACATAAAAATAGGCTGGAGATTTACGTAGGTAGTTAATATAGATTTTTTTCAGGGCTTGAGGACCAGGTTCTAAAAAAGTCTGTGTCTCCTCATTAGCAATTCTTAACCAACCGTATGCATCAAGGTCGAGTTCCAAGCTCAGAACCACTTGGAAGACAACACGGAACTATCTCAATGTATAAAAATAAAAAGCATTCGAGCGTAAATTGTGCAATTCGTTCCCATCAGTACCGATAATTTATAATCTGTATGAACATCCATGGTGTTGAATGTTTTCGAATTAACAGAGTCTTATAATTCAAGGATAAAAGAATTTACTTGTTTGAAGATCTTTAACCAAGGATTCAACAGTAAGATTTCAAAGGGTCTTAAAATTCCTCAAAGTGGAATAAAATAATTTGATTGATATACCTGATAATTGTGGAATGCCATTCAAAAATTTGTTTAAGATTTTAATTATGATAATGCTTTTTAATTAAAAGTGTTTAATTAATAAACACGTGTCAAATGGTTGATAAATAGAATTTTTTATTGTTAATAATTAGAATAACCAGAAAAGGACTTGTTTTTTTAATTTCTAATGAGGATTATAACGCTATAAAAGAGCATTCTAAGCTTAGAAGTTTATTTTTTAGTAATTTCACGAGAGAGGTAACTCCGTAGAAAACTGAATTTCTCTGTTGCTCTAAGAAAAAAAATATTATTTACCCATAGCATTTTTTTAATTAATAATGAACGATATATTATCCTGTAAAAAATATGATATTTTAAATGTTTCGAAAAGAGAAAGTTCGAATTAAAGCTGAATAAGAATTTTCTTTGAATGCAACTTCTTAATTAAATATCAGGTATCCCGTGTGGAAACAGCCCGGCTTAGCCCTGTTGGAAAACATTTTCTGGCAGGGCCGAACTGGACCATTTCTACACGGGATTAAATATTAAAGAAGGTTATTTCTTATTTACGTTAGAATCTGACGTCGAGCTGAATTATTGTGCTGAATTGTACTTTCATCAATGTTCCTTTTGAGAGGGTGACGGATGCTCAAGTGGCTATCAAGGCTAAAAATTCACAATTTCACACGGAGAAAAATTGAGTGTCAAACTGAATATCTTGAATAAACTTGAATATCTGAATATTCAAGTTGAACATGAAGAAGATCGGTTTGACACTCTAGATAGTTAGACTGAATATATTTGAGGTTAAACTATAGGACAGCCCTCCAGAGTGTCAGTTTAACACTCCATTTTTCTCCGTGCAAGTATACACCCGCATAATCTATACTTTGTGTCCTTGCATTCCTTATTCCCGACTTTCCCTATATTCCCACACCTTATCCTTGCCCATTGCTTGCCTTTTCCTCCCAGTATTGTTTCCTTCCCAAATTACTTCCCAATAGGCTGAACCATCTATTCTTGCCCAATGATGGACAGCTTCACTACCCTAGAGTGTAAAGTTGATGATCCTGGTGAGTAAAAATGACGATTTTACAGTGTAAAGTTGATGATCCTAGAGTGTAAAGTAGATGATCCTGGAGTGTAAAGTTGATGATCCTGGAATGTAAACCTGAGTATCTTGGAGTGTAAAACTGAGTATCTCAAAGTGAAAACTTGATTATCGTAGAGTGTCAACTTGATCATACCAGAGGGTCAACTCAAGTATCTGTTGTCCTTCTCTTACCTACGTTACATATATGCATGAGAGTAAGAGAGAAAAAGGAACGTTCAAAATTAAATATAACCTGCAAAACATAAAAAATTACCTAAAATCCACATTTCTGGAAGAATTTTTTATTACATATTTGTGAAGAGCAAAATGCATGAGTTGATATGAATAAATAGTGCACTTTGATAATATATTGCTTTTCAATTATGAGAAGCTATGAGAAGCTATAAGGATACGACGTCACTCCAATGAATTGAAACATTTGAAACACAGAAAAATTGAAAAACCGATAAAAATGCGTAACACACATCTCGTAACTCTTTTTTTTCTGTTTCAATGAATGACGAAGTTTTGAGCACATTTTCGGTGATTTTCGGTCAAGAACGTTATGAGAACACGTTAATCGCTGAGTGACGCCTTTGTCTTTAGTTCCTTGGAAGTATAAAATTTGACGTTGAAAATTAACAAAAAAACACTTTCCACAATGTTCTTTCCATTTCACTCTCCACGCATATTTAAAATATCGACAAGCGGTTTATCATAATTAAAAATCTGTTTAGTACGTGTGTTTTTGCTTGAATAAATTATTTATAAATTAAGAGCTAAATTATATGTTGCGTACTATTGTTTCAAAATTAATTTTGATTTATTATTATTATGCACCAGATTCACGAATCGCCGGATTTAAATATTTCACAGAAAACAATTCTACATGAAAATTTTCATATTTATTGACGAGAATGAATGTGCTTTTAGTAACTATTCGTATGCTTGGATACAAAAGCTTTTAAACGTTTTTCACACATGTATATATGTGCGTGCATGATACACGTGATTAACGTCGACTACTCGCATGTAATAGAAGGCTCGTATTATACATATCCACAGGTGAACTGTAGAAAGGCGAGGCCTTGATATTTCGTATAATAAGTTTCGTATTATATCCCTCGAGTTCGGCGCAAACCTGGTTTCAGTGTTCAATTGCAAATCCATTGAACAGAAGTATAATGATAGAAACGGTAGTTCACGCAAGGTCGAACAATTAGTGTTGTGAAATGTCCCGATCCCTCATAACAAACAAACAAAAAACGAAAGAAATGCCAAGAAAGATAAAGAAACATTCCACTGAACGATTTCAGTAAAACGGTAAAGATAAAATGAACCATTAAATTCATGATGCCAACCTAATTTTTTGCCCTTTTCAAAATTACAAGTTTTCAATACTAAAGTGTTTAAAGATTTTATCATTCCAGCGAAAAAGATTATTCAGAAAGGATAGAAGAACTGAAGTTGTACAACAGTGCATAAGTTTATGGAGAGTATGTTAATTTTATTTAAATATTCGCAGAAAAATCAAAGTATCATTTTTACACGAATTCTAGTGTTAAATTAACTACAACAAAAATTATCCCAGAAGTATTATTTTATCACTTGAAACGTTATTTGTCTACTACTATGACAACGCATAGAATTGTGAATGACTTGAAGTTTGTTCTAAACTATTAAGCTAATTTTTAAAAATAACACCTTTATAGAAAACTACACCCAACATAAATTAGCTTTTGTGTTTTCTGTGTTTTATTATATTTACTTATACATTATCTTCTTGTTTATAAATTATGTAATAATTTACATAAATATTAACTGGACATAAATTTGATTCGTTCCGAGTTCAAACGCGGAGATCGGTGCCTTTTACAGATGGAATAAATTGATAATTTTTCTTTTAATGAGATGATTACTTGTTATTTAATTTGAGGAGATTGTAGTTATTTTGTAGGTACGGTTGTCATAAAATATACCTTTCGCTTAACCTTTCATCAGGATCGTTACTTTCACGCACGATCGCTGATCCCCGACCTCTGCGACAAACGCTTCTATTTAAAGATCGGTAATAGTCGACGTCACAGAAAAACATTGTTTATACTTTATAGGCGATTGAGAGCAAATTGTCTTATTCACGGATGTCTAAGAATGTAAACTATTACCAGAGAAATTATCACTTGAGAAAATACAGATCCTATTCACCCGCTATAGAATATACTGCAATAAACGTCGAGCAGAATCAATAAAATTTTAAAAAGTCGTCAATGTGTAATAAAAAAATATATCAATGACTGCTGACAATATTAATGATTTTGAAATTCAATGAGTTTTGAATATATTACATATTTTAATACTCAGAAAGAAGTTTTAAAACAAAGAAATATTTTTTTATTTAATAAATATTCATTACCATATCTGTCTAAACAGTGGCACTCCCACCTTCCGAAACCGACCAGGTAATTCTGAATTGGTTATTGACCTTTCTTTCTTATCTTCTAATCACTTCACCGTTTCCTCTTGAGACGTTTGGGATGACACTCTCGGAAGTGATCATTTTCTAGTGGTTACGAGTCGAGGAGTGTCAATTCCAGTAGCAATTTACACTCTACATAAATACAATTTGAAAGAATTGACTGGTATAAATTTTGTTCCGAACTGTTTGATTTCGTTAAAAATCCGATATAAATTTAAGTTCTACTAATCCTAGTGTACTCGACAACTATAACCTTATTATCAAAAGGGTGTATGAGGCGGTTAAGTCTGCATGTCCTCCTTGCAAATCACCTTCTCTTAATTCGTCTCATAGTAACCCTACTTTCTAAATCTGAATCAGTTAAATTTTACTAATTCATCAGTGACTGCATTCTAGCTATGACAATTAGTAGAATTCTACTGACAATTAGTGAAAAATTACTAAAATTTTAGTAGATTTCTACTGATTCACCAGTAGAAACGATAACTGAAATTTCAGTAAGCATCACTGAAACTTCAGTTATCGTTTCTATTGGTGAATGAGTAGAAATCTACCGAAATTTTAGTAATTTTTCACTAATTGTCAGAATTCTATTAATTACCATAACTGGAATGCAGTCACTTATGAATTAGTCAAATTTAACTGATACAAAGTAAGAGAGTAGTCAACCTAGAAAGATACGCTTCATCTCAGCTCCTTGGTGGGATGAAACATGCGACCAGACTATCTCCGAAAGGAAAACAGCCACGGGTGCATTTAGGAAAACCTGTAACTATACTAACTATAAAAATTTAAAATGAGTCGAGACAAAAACTAAATGCACTTTGAATAAGGCCAGAAGGAATTAGGTTTAGGAAATTTTATGAGTCTCTGCACCGAGAAAACATACTTTTCTCGTATGATCTCGTCTCACGCTACGTTAGATTGGGCAATTCATACTATGACAGTAAACATCCATACTTATTTAGTATGAATTATATGAATTCATATTGGGTAATTCATACTATGACAGTATACGTCCATACTTATTTAGTATGAATTATATTCATATTAAATAAGTATGGATGTATACTGTCATAGTATGATTTACCCAAACTAACGTAGCGTGAGACGAGATCATACGAGAAAAGTAAGTATGTTCTCTCGGTGTGGATAGTGATCAAATGTTTTAAAAATTCTTGCTCGGCAGACAAGGAAGTTGTGAAAAAATTACACGAGTTAATCGAGGAATTTTGTCCAACAGTTTTTAACGATCAATTTCAGGAAAAATTTAGAACGAATGCATTTTTAGAAGTACCCTTCTCCGAAACTGAATTTTCTATAGCCATCTCTTCGCTTAAAACCAAGTTCTCTCCAGGCCTTGACAAAATAGACCTAGATATCCCTTGGTCCATCGCTCGATTTATTTACAATTCCACTGAATGTGAAAGTATGTATTTCAAAATTGATGGTAAGATAGCGGGTCCCAGGGTCAGCACTGTCAGCCTTCCACAGGGCAGTATTCTGAGTCCAATTTCTTACTCTATTTATATCAGAAAGCTCTTGGCTCTTTTACCTAATGACTGTATTCTAGTTGAATTTGCAGACGATATTGCTATCATCTGCATATCTTGTGACCCAGTACTATTATTACTGCTGTTAAAACACAATAGTTGATGCTGGTCTTGGTGATCGAAATTAAGAACACTCTTCACCTTGATCTCCTTTTATTGATTGCACAGTTATCCTAAACACAAAAGAATTAATAGAATTGTTGATCTCAGATGAAGCACAGTTACTCAAAATTCAGGTAGGAAATCTGGAAATTTCTCAAGCTCTTTGAATGAATATAAATTTAGAGATACTCAAATAGCGGAACTCCTAAAGAAAACTCAAAAAGCAGAACTCCTCGGGAAAAGAACGAGACTTCTCAAAAAGAAAGAGAAACTTCTGGAGGATTCACAAGGTACTTGTAGAAAAGCTTAGAGAAATGACCAGTCAGAGACTCAGATTTATTCGATGTGACCGAATCAGGCACCATAAACATACTGAACTCAAGCTCTGATGATAAGTCAATGGTTTCCTTGGTAAAAAGCATACACGGAGGTCTCAGATTCGAAGGATGATAGTTTTTAAGAATTTAATCTCGGTTTTGTTTATATGTCGACTGATTGCGAACAGTCTGCGGGTTGATAAGAGCAAAGCAGAAAGAGAATTGGAAAAAAAAGTACATACCATAGTCAGAATTATATTTTGGTTTAACAACTACTCTTCAGAACTGTCTGAATATTTTCTCGGACTTTGTAACCCAAAGAGGTCTTGAACCACAAATTTACTTTTGATGAAAATTTCGTTTATCCCATAAAAAACATTAGACTATTCAAGAATCTTGGTTAAAAATATTCTCGAAATTTCTATATGAAGCAAGATTAAGATTTTCTTGTTTTACGGTGCATCACTACCCTCAAGGTCCTGCGTGGAGTCTGAAGGGGCGCTGATCCCTGTATCCATCTGAAGGTTGATGGTGCCCTAATTAGAAGTTGTTTAGAATACGGTTCTCACATATTTACATTTCAATTTTGCACATTTTTTGATAAATTAGAAAAAGTCCGTAATCAAGCTCTTAGGTGAGAGCCTTCTATAGCCTCCGTCACCTAACTTCAGGTTCGCTGTCAATTGTATGATTCCTACTCTAATTTGGATTCCTCGGGACTCGATACAAAACAACATGATAATAATAAATGAAATTATGGTACATTACAGAGCTTAACCTAAACTGGGATTCCTGATCTGGCAAACGCTGCTTTCTGCCGAAGCCTACCGAGCTTTACTTACGCGCGACGCGACCGTCTTCCCGACCCGCCACCAGGCTCCCAAGTCTCACGGGCCAGGATTCTTGTAATGAAAAAAACTGTAAGGGAAAACGTTACTGTAGTCCTTCCGTTGGAATCACCCTACCTGACGTAACTCTTGCTTCCCTACTCAAAATAATCTTGATCGAGCTACCTGAAATATCCTTGCTACCAAGATTTCTGACCAAATAAGCAGTTGCAACCGAAAAGGGATTTTCAGCTTCCGTGATTGACCTCAGCTCAGCTTCCTTGGATCATACCCGCCGGTACTGCCTCTGAAAGGCAGTACCAGAAAATTAATGATCTCGCGTATCCTTAAGCTTATTCACTGGACACCGGTAAATAAAGAAAAACAATTTGTCGGGACACCTTTATTCTGGGGCTACCTTTAGTCCCGATACTGAAATACAAAAGAATATATTTATTTATTACTCAAAAAAAAAACTCAGCTCGATCAGTCGGAGTGTCGAGGGAAGGGACACTCCTCCCAGTGGTGTCCCCTTCCGGGGCCCTTTGGTTTGTACTAAAAATCTCTACGAGGTCCTGAAGCTCCTTCAGTTTAACCGAGGCTCTTCGGTACGTCTTATCGATATCCAAGTGTGCTTGCGGATCGTTATGAACTTCTTCGAAGACTTCTTGCCTCCTCTCGGCCGGGACTACCAACTTCCATGCATCTAAATCCTCGATTACCGGATCTACTAGCGGATTTGGACGGTATCGACATAGCATTTCGTCGTTGATCTTCCATCCATGGAACTTCCTTGGGATTTCAGCAACTTCGCGCAATCGATTGCAGTACCATTAATTTTCCCCAGGCTCCATGGCTGCTATAGGAATTGTTACTTCCTCCTCATACATCCGAGAAAGGGCATCAGGCATATGGTACAAGTCTCCTTTCCGGTGTACGACCTCAAATTCGTACTCGAGGAGGTTGTAACACTCACTTTATTTTTATAATATTATTTTACAAGTTAAATGCGGGAATGTCTCAGAATTGATGAATAAATC
>JBAGKK010520427.1:0-13283 GCA_037177015.1 Euceroptres primus
GTGACGTCAGCGCCATGCATGGGCACAGGGAGGAAAACGAGAGGTCCGCGTTATATTTTCGAACGGGTCCTTTCATGCATGATCATGCTTTCATGGCTGCCCGGACAGGACCATGCTAGATGGCGTGGCGGACGTCTGGCTGATTCTTGTCGGGAGATTCCGAATGTCCCACTTAGACCCATTCGCAAAAGTTTTAAAAAATATCCTACATTGGGAAAAATATTTGTTTGATGCTTGATCCAATTATAAATGGGTCAAACAAGAAAATTTAGTTGATTCAAGCAAATTTTTATTTAAATTAACAAAATTTTGTTTGATTCAAACAAACTTTGGGAAATTCAAATAAACAATTTGTTGAAATCAAACCAGACGTTTTTTCAGTGTACAGATCATGAATACCTTAAACATGAAGACATAAAAAGGCAAATTATTATATTCAATAAATTAATAAGTTAAAATAAATTAAAATAACTATTTCCTGTCAGATTTTTCATTTTTATACAAAAATTGTAAGCCAAGATTTGGATACTGTCCTAGAAAAAAATAGTTTTTCGGATAGAATGGTACTGGTCATACAACAAAAATTTTTAATTATTTTTGGAAATAATTTCCTTAATATTAATGAAAAAAAATCGGGGTAAGTTTTTCCAGAATAGACATGTCTTGAACGTTTTCGGGCGGAAAATATTCCATATGAATTTTTGTATAGTTGTTAATTTGGAAAAATCGAGTTTTAAAAAATGTCATTTTTGACAATTTATTCACCAAAAAAATTTGCTGTCAATATAAAAAGGCACTTTGGTCGTTGGGAAGAAGGTCCGAACACGAAAATATTAAAATAAATATGCCAATGAAATAATTAAAATATTTTACTGCATGTTTTTTAACTGCAGAAAATTTGTTTCCTCCTTATGAGAAAAGAGTAACAAGGAGAAAAAAATTAGCATATTTTCGGCTTGGGAACCAGAATAGATTATCTACTAGAGTTCCCACTTGATATATCTAACACGGTTAATAATTTCGTCCCGATTCTAATCGACCATCAGAATCCAGATGGTGAAGCACTCTGCATTGTGTCGACTTGCAGTTGACCCACATCGAAAAAAATAATATTGTTTCTTGGTTCCTCGTGAGATCCGTAGACATAAGACGTAACTATAAGCCACTTTATCGTAACGAATGGGAAACAAACTGTAAAACGACAATAGAAAATTGTCGTGCTCTCGTTTACCACTAATTTGTTTTTTTTTTCTTTCTGGAAATTTATTACTTTTGTTATTCACGGAAAAAGAGTTATTGATTGTTATTCATTTTGTATGTTTTAACATAAAATTTATAACAATAATGACTTGAAAATTTCAAAAATAAAAATTTCAAATTATTTTTGTAAAAATAGTTAGGTATTGCTATAATAAGGTACCTACAAAAGGTTGCTTAAATCTTTAAATTTTCTGAAAATAATTATAATGTTACGTGAAAAATAGTTGGCATAATTTTTATTATTTTGTTTAAAATATTTAAGTATTTCAGAAACATGATGTCTAATGAATGTCACATTTGTAACATTTTTCAAAAAATTTTAAATAACTCCAGAATTGTTTTTTTACTATGTGGCATGTATGGTTTTTTTGGTTAGGAGGTGTGAAAAGCACAATAACTTTTTATTGATTGAAACGCCTTACTGCAATTATTAAAAAAAATTGAATAATAATTCTGATATTATATATGAGGTAAAATTGTATAAAATAGAATTATCATGTGGTAGCATATTATCTTGTAGATTATTGTAACGTCATTTATTATCGCAAGTTTCAAGCAGGATTAAGTATTTAAACTTCCACAGAAACCTATAATCGATCAGAAAAGATTAGGGATATCGACAGTATCGTCACAATTTTATAATTTTTGTCAAGCTTTATCCTCTTTCAGTCTTCAAAATCATTATTGTAATTCTAAATAATCGTTTTAAAAAAATATAAAAAAATTCAAAAGAACTTTAGAATTTCTGATGTTAATATAATTGAATAAAGCTTTTTTTGATTGAACAAATCACTATTTATGAATATTTTCGTTGTTTAAGAAGATTCTTCTAACTTTTAACAAAATATACCGCAAATTCATAAAATTTTTGTTCTTTACTTCTGAAACAGAAATCGATTAAATTTATCAATTCCATTGATTGACAAATTTAATTTTATTTAATATAAAAATATAACTTCTACATAAAAATATTAACATTTTTTAGAAGTGCATTTTATTTATTTTTCTGTAGTTGCATTCTTGAAATTCAGAATTCTGATAGTCCATGAAAAATCGTATTTTGTTCCGTTAATATAAAACGGTAAGGAAGGTTGCATTTTTTCACATAAATATATATGTGAAACAGAATAAGATTGTCGCACAGTATAGAGTAAGAATCTAACTGTACAATATTTTTACTCTATGGAAAAAATTATGTCAGAAAACAAGAACTTATTATTATTTTTTAATTTTAGTTAAATTAAATTATTTTATTTTATAACGTGACCTGTGTTCGTATCTATAAGAATTTTTTAAACATTTTCGTCTCAAAATCATTTCATGTAGATGTTATAAAGGTCGGTGACTAATTCTCCAGACTTTCAAACCTAAAGTTATTTTTTCAATTTGAAACGTTTATAAAATTTGGATGTCTTCAAAATAAAATTGATTAAATTAAAATAATTTGAATCATTCAAATTTCGACACTTTTATCTGAAATGCCTTCTAATTGGAAACATTACTTACATAATTTAAAATAGCTTTCAATCTGAAGTCCTTGAAGCAAATCCCTATTCGCATTTAATCTCAATATACATTAAAAACAATTTATTTAAATGAAATTAAAAATAATCCATTACTTTACCCAAAAAATTTTTTTAATTGAAATGAAAAGAAATGATATTATTCAGTCTATACATATTTTTACCACAACTTTATAACATTTTTCCAATGACAAAAAATTCTATCAAAACTATATTCTTTACTCATCAGTGTATTATTTTCCATTTTAAGTAAATTATATAAATTCTCCTTTCATTTTAATTCAAATATTAAAAAAAATATATAAATAATATTCGTTAATAGAAGACTCCAAAAAATTGCATAAATAAACTTTTAAATATTTTTGTGCTAAAAAGACGGTACAAAGTACATGTAAGTTTAGTACATAAAAAAATTTTGTTTAAATTTGAAAACAATCAGAACTAATGTTGTCTATAAAACAAACAATTTGTGAAGATTTCATTTTAGAAAAAAAAAATTTTTTTCGACCATCCTAATTTTTTATAAAAAATACAGAAAATAAATATTGAAATAATTTATTCCCCTTCTTGTACCTGAATTTCAATGTTCATGTTTTGTGCACTCTAAGCTCAGGGTCAAACGGAAGTATGTACGCACGCACAAATTGTTCATGCGTGCGATAAACTAAAGTTCAGTAACTCTCAGAATTAGGATGCATTCAAGGTACGTCCAAGACATTAATGGCAAAAGGACGTTCTTTGATGAGTGATATCAAACCATATTTAAAACAATGCTTTCCGTTTTGTTCCATTCCAATAAAGGAAGAGGGGGAGGGGGGAGGAAGAGGGCCCGGAAATGAAGTGACTATGGGGGCAAAGGGGCATAACCACACAGAACGGCATTCATTGTTAAAATGGTTGTTGTCCTGACCAGTCACATGCGATAAAAACCATAGAAAAATTTCCATGAAAATTCCTATAAAAATAATCAATTCACGTGTAGAATAAATTAGATTCGAGTGTGCAAAGCATTTTTTTTTTTAAATTGAAAGAAAAATTTTTAAAACGGTTCATTGTGCTTTGATTTGGATAACATTTTACAGTGGTGCGTTCTTTTTAAATTTTAGTGACAAGTTAAAGCATTTTTTTAGGCGAGGCTTTATTCATGAAATCAGCCGAAGTGAGAAAGTTGATTAAGATTTTTGTTCTTCGAACGATTCTGTGTAGACGGATTCAAGAGAAAAGGTATTATTTTTTATAATATTGTTTGGGTGGATGAAAATTGTGCATGATTTATAAGGTAGATGACCCAGTAATCGTATCGGTCCCAGTAATCGTGAAATTGGCATATAACCTAAAGAAATAATTATAAAAGTATTTAGTAACACAAAATAACGAGCTTTAGCATTATTTATAATCAAAATCAATAATAATCAAGTATAAATGCTTAAAAAATAAGATTGACGGCGAAACGATTACTGGGACTAAGGTCACGATTCCTGGGACATTTACCGTATATTTTAATTATTTACTTTTGAATATATATTTTTATAAAGCTTTTATACAAATGTTATGCTTTTATTTGTATATATTTGTATATTATATTTTATTTTATATAAACAATTAGTAATTATTTTATGTCTCTGGCATTTTTGAATTCGATCAAAGAAAAATTGTAACTATCAACTCAAGTTTGATAGCTTCCTCATTAAATTAATTATTAAATAATTATTCAAATATGTTTATCATTTTCATTAACATCTGAAAAAACAGTTGAAGAACTGATGATTTTTTCATTAGAATGTAATTTATGTACAAATAATATTACTAATTCTTACAAGGCTCTGATGCAAAAAAGAGGTTGAAAATTTGTTTAATTCTATAAAAAAAATGAACTCAGACAGAAATATGGCGTAGATGTTAAAAAATTTAAATAATATCAAGGTCAACCGTTCTAAATTTAGCAAATTAGATTAATTTGTATTCAGTTATTTATTCTAAACCCATTGACTTTTAAATTATATCATTAATCTCGGATTATATCATAGCAACTCTAAAAGCAAGCAAAAATTATTATCCGTCTGTTATGCAATCGAATTACAGGCTCGCGTGTATTATGAAATGCTGCCAACGTTCGCGGAGAAATAAGGAAATGAGCGAAATATCTCGCAGGATAAAGTGCGTTACAGCAGAGTAATTATCTATTACAAGCCAAATCACCTCACATGTTAATGACCATTTTAACCCTGATTCAAAAATCAATCCAAATTAATTTTTTTACAATTTCTTACAATTTTTACAATTTCATTTTAAAAAATGTTATATATTTTGTGACGTTAAATTTGTACACCTTAATAACGATTATAATTAAATTCTCCTAACTTGACCTAGCTTCTACGTCATATTTGCACTAATTGAAAAAGGTCAGCAGTCAAGATGAACAGCTATTTGCGTCCCAGGTAATAAATCATATTTCTCATTGGTGTGAAATGCAGTTAAGTGAACATATATAGAGCCTCCTTGAAATGCAAAAATTAAAAAGGTAAATCTACAAATAAATGAGAGAAATCAATAAATTTTGAGGTAAAAATCGTGTAAATAATTAAGAAAGTTAAATACGACTATTTTTGTATTTTCCACACTAATTTTAATGACATACCTATAATTAATAAAATTTAAGTTTAAAATATATAAAAAAAATTGCTATAATTTAAATTTTAAAAAAATTTCTAGATTTTGATTAAAAATCCATAAAATTCGGTTTCATCAATTATTCAGCACTTTTAAATAAATTTACAATCAGTGGAATTTCACGTGGAGGATAAAAAAATGTTTAGCAACAAGTCATGGTCAAACAGGTATAAGAGATTGCCCAAGATACAATTTCTAAGGTATCAAAATTATTTTGAAAATTGCTGAAAAAAAACAAGAAAAATAAATAAAAGATGTTCCAGATTAGAAAAATCATTCTGCCAAATAAGTCCCCTTTAAAAGTACTTTATTTTAAAAGTTTCATTTCCTGTAGTTAAATACATTTATCACAATTTCTTCTTAATTTTAAATTATATTAATTATTTTTTATTACATATTCATCTATTTAATTAAAATTAAAAGTAAAAATTTAATTTTTAAAAATTAATACCTTCTCATTTATGATGAGAATGTAGAAATATTAAATTACAAAATCGGATTGATGAAATAAATTAAATTAGTGAGAACTAAAAATTCCAGTAATTTCTTGTTTTTTAACTCATTAATGTTATCAAGTTTCTTAATTATCCCTGAAAAATAGAGTTAATTAGATTGAAAGATAGGAGAATATATTACGAAAAATTTAACTTAAAAATTCCACTATCGATCACATCGATCACATCGATCACGAAAAATTTAACTTAAAAATTCCACTATCATCACAAAAAGAAACAGTCACTTATGGCCCTTTTAAAAAAAGTTTTAGTTTGTGGAAACAAAAGAAATATTTTTTGAATCATTTTAAAAATATTTTTTCTAAGTAAGGAAAAAATTGTAAAAGAATGTGAAGAAGACCCAGAAATATTTTTCTATTATTATTTCAAATTACTTTTTTTTACAGGATACACTTACTTCGGACAGTTCAATTACTTCTTTCCAATCCCAATAAAAAATCTTCAACAAATTAGTGTTGAATTTTATATTAAATTCTTTATAATGTACTTCTACGAACACTCAGAAAAAATCTAATAACTTATCATCTGATGAAAATTTAAAAATATAAGACATCGCATGTCATAAAGTACAATTTGTAAATAATGGGAATATTTTATTTTTATTTTTTCCCAAATTGATCATTTCGTATAGGTAAAATTTTTGCAAGTGTTTTTTTTTGAATAATCAAACAATTATTTTCACTATAGAGTTAAAAGCTCTTGAAATGAAAATAATAATGAATACTACTGAAAATCAATGAAAATAATTAATACTACTGCAAATTATTGAAAATAATAAATACTGCTGCCACAATTATAATGATAAAAATTGAATTATTAATGAATATTATTTTAATTACAATTGTTAATGGTTATCAGAGGTTAGTCTGATTGGATTTGATTGATAATGATAAAAATTGAATTATTAATAAATATTATTTTAATTACAATTGTTAATGGTTTTCAAAGGTTAGTCTGATTGGATTTGATTCAGTGAAAGTACACATGAAATCAACCTCAGGAATTCCCAACACAACACCACATGACCGTACTTATGTTATGACATAATCCTGGTGTTGTGTCTGCTCCTACCATCCAAAGCCCATGAGTTTCCTCCAGCACTGTCACTTTCAAGCTAACAGTCTGATACAAAGCAACGCCTCGGTAGTAACTTGAATTTCCAAATTGCATTGTGCGGTTCCTTCATTAAAATGATTAAAGCTCTGCATTGTTTTACTGTACCAATACAAAATGACAGAAAATGTGGAAGAAGATCTGGAGGAAAACCCTGAAAGGTCATCAATTTTCAGAAAAATGCAACTGACCTAATAAGTGCGAAAATAGACCTAACCATAAGTGAAAAGACCTGAAAATTAGTGAATACATGTAACATGTGATATGTAACATATGTGAATAACTATTTTATCTAGTGAGAAGATTATTGACCTGATAAGGAATTGGAAATTTAAACCGATATTGTAACCAATGAGAAGATAAAATCGATTGAGATTTTTGAGACATTGAGAGAATTGAAGTTTACAACCAGTGGGGAAATATGGGAGAAGTTTTAAAAATTTTGAAAAAATAATCGAAGTTTTAGCGAGTGAAAAATGTTGTAATCAGGAACGTTAAACTGGAAATCTTCTGAGATGGTGTAATAAAGACAACCGCAAAAGTGTAATTATTTCCAAGATAGGTTTAATGACCCAATTGCATTTTTCTTCATCAATGGGACCAAAATTGGGTCACTAGTTTGAGGGAAAGTAAACTCGAAAGGGGCGTTCGATAATTCGATCGTTTAATGAATTGCGTAACTTTGCGTGCTAGCGTCACGCAATAGAGATTACAATCGCTTCATTCTGCACTTGGCCTTCGAGTAAAGTGTTCCAAACCCTCTCCAATAAACGAAAATTGCTTCTAAACAAATTGGGTTAAAATTCAGAACACAAAACAATCTAATATAAAAGTTATTCCCATTAGAAAACGTACCCCAACAATTAGAAAACCTATTCCAACGATTGGAAAACCTACTCCAACAATTGGAAAACCTACTCCAACAATTGGAAAACCTACTCCAACATTTGAAAACCTATTCCAACAATTGAAAAACTTATTCCAACAATAACAAAACCTATTACAACAATTAGGAAACCTTCTCCAACAAATAGTAAACCAGTTAATAATCTTCCCAAAAAAATCCAAAATATATTCAAAGTAAATTCCACAGTAAAAACAAATAGATTTTCTACTAAAAGTACAAACAAATTGAAAACTAAATGTAACACAAGTTCCAAATAAATCAAAATAAATTGAAAACAGGGGAGGAAATGGATTCAAAATAAATCTGCGATGCTCAAGTCGGTTTGTGGTTTGATTTGTGCAACCGAGAGAGGATTGGATTATTGGATTATGTCAGCGCAGCCAGAGTCAAGTGACCCACTCTCTCCCTAGAATTATACTTGATGGTGATATATTCAGCACGAAAAATTGGCAAAGAGGTTGTAATTTTTACACGATAATTGACTAAAGTGCGATTTTTCGAAATCATGTTGACCTTGGTCTCAGGAATGGTCTCCACCTTGTTATTGGAGGGAGACAGGATCGTCCCTGGACAGGAAAAGTACAACATGGCAACATTTATGATACTTTTTCTCCTCATCACGATTGAAGTCGTCTTGGTCAAGGTCGTCTCTTATGATCCTGAATTTGAAGATGAAACTCCTAGAAATAGAGCCTTGTTTGATTTTGAAGACTGATTTTTAAGTGGAAGTATTTTTTTGACTTTTAGTCGTAACCAATATTTGGAACTAATGGTAAAGTTGTGCAAATGTTCTGTAATGGATTAAGCGGCATTGTCAAAAGTGAATATTTTTGTTGCTTTGTAAGTTCTATAAAATTCTTAAAATTACAGTTTGTAAAGCAATTGTAATAAAATACTAAAATAAATTTTTTTAAATAAACGTAAAAATGTCCTTCGTCTATGCAAGTGCAAAATAATACAGAGAGAAACAACTCGACGACTCATTTTTACATTCTAAACAAAAGAATTTTATGAATGGTAAAAAAAATCGTCCCATTGCACTCGAGTCGCTTCGCCTTATTGTATTTTTTTCCAGTGTGAACAGTACGTGTAGTAATAGGCTTCCATACTTGAAAAGAAGCAGTTAAAGTACGTATGCGTGTCTTGAATAGAATATTCATTATCCATATAATGTTGAATATATGCCGAAGTCGATGCTGTGTGCAAAAAATTAACAATGAAGGATGAGTCTTTTTTTTAAGACGGACACACCACATTTAATTCGCATGGAATTAAAAATAGAAAAATATGATAAACTGTAATTAATTGGCGAGTTTTTATTAATAAATTATATATAACTTCGGGGTTTTAATAAGTTTCTCTGTCATTAAACAACTGAAAAAATTTCAAAATCAACCATCTAAATTTATTTCTGTACAAAATTTTCTTTAGGAATTTTTGGGTATTCCTAGCTTTCGAGTTTTCAAATAGGATTGTAATATAAAATTATATATGTATGTAAAATAGAGAATAATAATATTATTTTTAAATTTCTAGACGAACTGCAGAACCGGATAAAAGGCGTAAAAAAGATGACAGTTGCGCCTGTTGTCAGAAACCTTTCTTGATTGATCGCGGAGTGGATTGTATTGATTGTGGGGCAAAATCTTGTCGGAAAAGTTGTTCTCGTTTGAATCAGGAGGAGGAGGCTTGGCGCTGTCTTTTTTGCCACCAAAGAAGGTACAGTAAAATTACTACTTTTTACCAAATTATTCTGAAGCAATTCCGTAAATTCCATTTGAATTCTATATGAAATGAAACACGATGAAAAGAAATCTGTAAAATTAACAGAAGTCATCTGTTGAAATAGGGGCAGCAGATTTTTTCTGTTATATTTACAGAAATTTCTGTTAAATTTACAGCTGGTTAGTAAATTTAACAGATATTTATGTTGAATTGACAGAAATGTCTGTTAGATTAAAAGAATTTTAATTTTTCTTAAAAAATGTTAAACTGAACATTTTCATTAATTCTACAGAAATATCTGTTAAATTTACTAACTCTATTTCAACAGATGACTTCTGTTAATTCAACAGACTTTTTCTCCATGAAGAATTTCACGTGTGAATTTGTCAATTAAAAATGTTTCTGTCAATGTTTATTTACTAATAAAAAATAAAACATAGAGCACAGAAAAAAAGGGGTAGAAAACGATTCAGCGGATTTTATGCGTCAAAATGGGAATTCTCTCTTACTTTGATTCAGTCAAATTTTATTAATTTCTCAGTGACGAGAGTGACGATTCAGTCAAATTTTATTAATTTCTCAGTGACGAGAGTGACGAGTCTAAATTTATTACCTAATATTTATAAAAAAGAAGATCAAATGTAAAAGAAACTCAACTTTTTGGATGGGCGATACCGATCCGATATTTTTAGTATCGAGTACTTTGTTCTCGATACTTCGATACTCGATAACGATACTTAGAAGGTATGTATCGATACTTTTTGGCGTGGTATTGACACTCCATGTGTAAGAGAGAGACAGATTATTCCCTCTCCTTGTCCCCCTTTCCCCTTCCACTAAAAGTTTCGGTGGTATCGATTCTTTAGTATCGATAATTTTTCGGTCGATACTGTATCGGAATCGGGATCGACAGTTAGGTAAGTATATCGATACTCGGGTATCGAGTCTTTTAACACAGTATATTCCGAGAAACCGAGAACCCTTTCGTGGAGGACTGATATAAATAAATTACCACCAATGTCTCACGTACACAGCCACGATCTTAGATTTATATGAAATAATATTTAAACCACAACATTCACCAGCAAAATTGCCCTATCGATCGTTTGACACTTCCTCGCAATGAATTCTAAATTGCGAGGATGAATTCTAAAAGTCTTAGGGCCGGGTTCACCAACTCTGATTAAAATGTTAATTCTCGATTAGCTCTAAACAACTAGTGCCAACAAGAATCGTCGGAAATTTCAAATTCAAAACAAGAACACGCTCTAAATTTTAATATACCGTGCGTGTAATTTATGTAATTTGAATTTTTTTTAACCCTGTGATTATCAAAAAAGTACAATTGACTTTACAGAATGGGAAAAAAACTAAACGACTTATTTAGCTTAACGATCTTTGTGCAATTTTTTATAACCATATTAGTTTTGTGTATAATAATCTACCAATTGGAAAAAATAAAAAAGTTTTCATCAAAATTTTGGCTTATGTTATGCTCTTTGAATAATTACATGATTGAAATCTTCCTTTTCTGTTGGATTAGAGAAGAAATGATTAAAGAGGTATGTAATGAGGAATCAATGTAAAAACTGTCGTGAAATTTTTTACCCAGAGTTTCCAACAAATAATGACAACTTTTCTTTTTATCAAATGATGCAAAGTTTGTTATTTCTATTAATCAGTAAAATTTAATAGAATAAGCTTGCTTGGTTGTTGGTTTTATTTGTGCTACCCGCTCAAAATTAATTCAATTTGTGCAGATGCAGACGTTGCAAACACACTGTACCAAATCGACTGGAATTCATTAACTGTAAATTCTGAAAAATGTTTGATTATAATAATGATGCGAGCTTCTAGGCCCATAGAATTAATTGGAGCATCTATGTTCGCAATATCTATAGAAACTCTTGTCAAGATCAGATTAATTTATAATAATGATTATTAATAACATTTAATAATTTTCCAAAAATTCGATAGTGATAAATTAAATTAAGTTGATTATTCTTAAGTCATATTTACCTCGTTAAAAAAAGTAATATTGTTACGTAGCAACAATTTAATATTGTAAATTTATTTTGATTTGTTATTACAATTGAAGACATGAGGAAATGAGAATTAAATGGTCTTTACCGAGTTGTCATTTTCCATGTCTTCAATTGCAATTTCAATTTATTATTACAAATTTTTTTTCCAGATCCTGAAAATATCTTACTCTGCGTTCAGTTTTTTGAAAACTTCGTCAGATAGACTAAATAAATTCAATATTATTATGCGCGACATCTTAGTTTCCAAGAACTTTAACATGAAGCAAACTGAAAAAGAAAATCCTATTTTTTTAAGACGCTGACTTTTACATAATGATGATTAAATTTAGTCTTACAAGTGACTTATTTAACTGATAATAATCATTGTTACTGTCGACACTACTATGTAAATTATGATTACAAAAAAAGAAAAATAAATATTGTTATCCTATTTGTCTCATTTGGTGTTCATTAAAATTTAAAATCCTTGTCTAATTATAATTTTTTATATAATTATAATATAAAATTATAATTTTCGAAGAAAAAAAACTCTAATTTAACGTACTCAAGATTGAATGATATTTCTCCGAAAATTGATTGTAATGAAATATATATATAAAAGTCAATGAAGTTGCTTGGATAAATTACTATAATTTGGTAAAATTATTTAAACTCTTGCTTTCTTTTGCAAGCGCACATCAGAGACTCTGACGAAGTGAACGAAGTGCTGTCCAGTCTATAAATGAAAGAGAAAACTAAAAGTTTCCATTCTTTCCATACTGCTTGATATATTTCCTTTCATGGAAAGGACAACCCTTTCGTACAGAGCTCGCATAAATAATAAATTACCCGCATAATTACTCTCTACTCTATAGCCACAATATGTACCGTCAGGAATTGAGAGATCAATTTTTTTCCACGATTTCTTAAATTTTCTTCATTTTTATAGTTTGAGAAATAAAATTTTTTCTCCCACATAGGTCGAAAGCTATCAAAATTCTATGAAAACTAAACCCAAAATGAAATATTTTGTCCATTTTGACTTTCAAAAGAAAAATTCCAGTTGTAATCTTCATATAAAAAATATGTATTGTAAATAAATATGAAAACTAATTTATAAGACATATTCCGTATTTCTAATTGTAATTTCTATTCACAGAACGTGGTTGAAAAAGAACAAGAATTGGTTCGAAACAATTGGCGGTGATACTGAGTTTTCCGAGTCATCAACTGAATTCAGTACGGCAAAAACGCAAAGCTTGCCATCAGGTAAAATTAATTCTCTATTTCTGAATTTACTTTAATTATTTATAAAGAATTTAATTTAAGCAGGAGCTATACAAAATAAAAGACCCGAACATTTTTTATGAAATCAAACTATTTAAAATCAAATTCAATTAAAATTTAATCCAAATAAGTCGATTAAAAAAAAAAGAAGTAAATAAAATACGTAATTCTTTTTATTTTAAATATAGCTAAAAATAATCAGGAATCATTTTTCTCTTTCATAAAATATGAAGACATTGATTTTCATAGTAAATATATA
>JBAGKK010520438.1:0-13281 GCA_037177015.1 Euceroptres primus
ATATATAACGCCTGATTTCCGTTAATAAAAATACATCAGAAAATTTGTTTAGTTAAAAGAATTAAAAATAAGTAATTAGCATATTTTGCAACTGCTTATTTTATTCTTTACTTCATTTGTTCCGAAAACAAATGATTCCTTCTGCTATCCACTTTTCTGGTGTATTTTTAATAGAAAATATTCAGGTGTTTAAAAATATTAGCAATGTCAAGTAAAAAAATAGTTTTAAAAAATACAAAAATAATTACTTTTAAAACTTGCTGTCTTCCTTTCTTTGCTGCTCTAGATTTTCAATTTTTTTTTGTATTTTTACTATTAAAAAACGCTCAAAAATTAAAAAGTTTTTTAATGTTATTTGGAAAAAAAAATTGAAAAAATACGAAAAGTGACTTTTTGGAAAACAAGTTATATCTATGTTTTTGATTACATAGACTTGTCAATTTTTTTCCTAGTGTATTTTTATCAGTAAAAAGCTCTCAGACTTATAAATATCTTTTAAATTCAGTTAAAAACCAATTATTAAAAAAAAACATGAAACTCAGTTTCTTTAAACTTAGGTACTGTGTTTACATTTATGATTTTCCAGACTTTTAAAATTATTTTCTAATGTACTTTTACTAGCAGAAAAGCCTCAAATACCTGAAAAAATTCTTTCATCGTTGCTGCAGATTTTAAAATTGTTTTTGGAAAACAGGGGTATACTAAACATAAATTATAAATAAACATAAATTAATGTCTACACTGTTAGAAATGTTCGTAAATTTCCGGAACTTTTAGATTACGAAAGTAACAGAAATTTTTATGAAATTTAAGATACTTTTCAGAAACCGAATCGGAAAATTACTCAATTGTAACTGAAATTTACCAAACTGTAACTGAATTTTCATGAATTTGTCTTAAATTTCAGTTACGGTAACTGCATTTCCTAAATTTATCTTAAATTTACCAAATTGTAACTGATACCTGATACCTTGATAACTGATAAATTTACCAAGCTGTAACTAACTTTTCAATTACATGTAATTAAATTTTCAGTTACATATAAATGTACAAAGCTTCAGTTACCTGAAAATAAAATTTTTTCTGTTACAGTTTGGGAATTTTAAGTTATAAGTTTCAGAATTTTTAGCTACAAATATTAAAATTATCAAAATGCAACTGAATTTTCAGTTACTTGTAACTGAATTTGCTTAGATTTTTCTTAAATTTACCAAATTGTACTTGAAATTTACCAAACTTTATCTAAAATTTCAATAACGGTAACTGTATAAAGACTTCAGACATGAGACTTCAGTCTCATGTCTCTAAAAATTGCAATGTAAAGAACGTTAATTAAGAAGCTGTAAACATTTCAGGGGAAGTTTAAGCTTTCCAAAAACGTAAAAAAAATTGGCACATACGAAAATATTAATCCTATGAAGATAAGAATTTTTTCAGACACTTTTTGCTAACGCGAAATTAGAAGGCACCAGATTAATTATACTTTTTCAGGGTCCTAATACACTACTTTTCCACACAGCTCCAATTTCGATTTTCAAAATTTTGTTTTTTCGACCTACTGAAATAATTATAAATCTATGTTTTCATCTATATCTTTAATCTGAGAATTAAAATCAAACGTTTATGTATGAGAACGTAAATGAAAATGTAATGTAAATGAGAAAAGTGTAAATGAGAACGTTTACTACATCTGCAGTAGGATAATTATTGTTAGTTGAGAAGACTCTCGATAATTAACGGTAAGATGTCAGTGAGGGGACTATAAAAGACATAACATCGGGATGAAGTGCTAGAGAGAAAATTAAGCGAATCATATTAGTTAAAATGACTCGGCTAAGCATTTTTGTTATTTTTTTTGTCATTTTGGCGATTGTGGCGATATCTTCTGGAAAAAATTCTTATTGCAACATTTGTCCAGATCATACTTTGTGTATAGCTAATGTAAGTATGTGGAAGAAGTTATAAAAATTTATTTATTTATTCATGACGACAACATTATTATTTAAACATTATTATTTCAACTACAACATTAATATTTAAACATTATTATTTAAACAGTTTAATATTCAAATCAATTATACGTTGATAAATTTGAGGTGTGTAAATCGTCAGTTCGAATTTTCAATGCAAGTTGGTAACTTTTTGACCACGCTTAGAATGTAGAATTTTTTTCGATTTTGTCACATTGATTTTGTAAGAAAATATTTTAAAAATAGTGCATTTTTCAATTGTTTGTCAAATTTAGAAAAACTTTTAGAATAAATCAGATATTTAAATATTCTTGGGTTCATTTTGAAAATAAATCTACGTCGAAGGGTTGACAACTCGTGAAATCTGGTGTACCCTTGTAATGAAATATCCTGAAGTCTCCTGAAATATCTGAAATCTTCTGAAATATCTGAAGTCATTTGAATTCACATGAAGTCACGTGAATTCACATGAAGTCATTTGAAGTCACATGAATTCTCCTAAAGTCACTTGAAATCTCCTGAAGTCAGTGAAATCTTCTGAAGTCATTGAAAATCCTGAAGTATCTTGAAGTCAGAAGTAGGGGTTCACCCAATCGGTCCAATTGTCAAACCCTCGATCTACGTAGAATTTCATGAACATAAGAGGAGAACTGTTCAATTTTTTTTTCTGGATTCTCCGAAAGGCTGAACTTGACAGAAAAAAGTATTAACATTTCAAAAATTTATAATTATTTATAAAAGGATATTAAAAATCACTAGAGTAAATAGGATAATCGGTACAATTGTTGGCCATCCCCTAATGTTTGGCCTTCTCCTTAAAATATACTTGATAAGCAAATATTTTCAAATAAAATTACTAATAAATAGGGTAATATTGTTATCGCCTCACTCTGCGCTATTTATTAGTAGTTTTATTTACGTGTATTTCTTAATAAATATACAGATTGAAGGTGGCCATTCATTGTTTAGGGGGCCCATCATTGTACCGATTACTCTACTCTAATGAAAAATACACTCTTTAAGAATATTTTCCAATGGTAGTTTCAAAATAATTATTTTTATAAAGAATAAAAATTCCAATAATGCATTTTCAGCTATAGGTTTTTATTGATGAAATTTAAACGGTTATATTGAAATACAATTTTGTATTTATTGTTTTTTCTTTATTAAAAATTACACTACGTAACATTTTTTTTTACTTTTTGGATGAGAATGGAAAGTGACTAGGCGTTTTCGATAGATTTTTTGGTGCTGAACACGAATCCGGTCTTAGAAATTGCCTATCACGTCAGGATTTTGAGAAAATTGAGGTCAAAGTATCTGTGAGATATTTTCGAAGTTTCTAGCTCGCCGGGTTGAACTGCTATAGATTTTCAAAAATGGCCAAAAACGCGTTATTTTGACACTTTGACCTCAATTTTCTCAAAATCCTGATGTGATAGGTAATTTCTGAAACCGGATTTTTGTTCAACGTGGAAAAATCTGTAGAAAACGTTTAATTAATTTCCATTCACAAAATTGACGTCACGTAGTGTTATGCATTAATATCTTCTTATTAAGTACAAGAAACCAGTTTGTTCTACGAAGCAATATGGTCTTACACAACGTCAGCGCAATGCAATTGTTAACACGCATAACAAATACAGGCGGAAAGTGGCTTCAGGAAACGAAAAACGTGGAAGTAATGGCCCACAACCACCTGCGAAGTATATGCCAAGCCTTGTGAGGAACTTGAACAAAATTCTTAATTTTCAAAGATATAAATAAATTTCTTTTCGGAATTAGTAAACATTTTTCAAAACGTAAAATTATTATGATACATGAAAATTCAATACAAGTAATTTAGAGAGATGGTTTAATAAAGTTTAAATTGTTTTCAAACTTTTCAATAAGGAGTGGGATAATGAACTAGCAACTATAGCACAAGCACAAGCCAATTCATGTCATTATGGACACGATTCCTGTAGAAAAGTCAGTAAGTATTAATAAGAATATAAATTGACATTCTGAAACTTGTCAATATTTATTTTCAGTTAAAAATAGTTTAATTTCTAAAGCTTTTTCTTCGATTCACCTAAGTCCACCCAATTCGTTTCTAATAATAATTTCCTTTTATTTCACAGTAAAACGCGCTTAAAACATTGTTTTCTTTCCTTTTTAGAACGTTTCTCTGTGGGTTAAAATATAGCAGAATGGCCCACAGCCCGAGGCTCGCAACCTGCAACAGTTGAATCTTTAATAAAACTGTGGTACGAAGAAGTAAAACTGTTTAATAGGAATTATATTAATCGTTTTAAGTGAGTAAAAATAATTCATAATAATGATTTATTATAATGTATTTTTCATTTATCGCTTCTTAATAAATTTATATCTTGTTTACTAATTTAATATTATATTTTATAGATTTAAAAAGGCAACTGGGCACTATACCCAAATGTTATGGGCCAAAACTACAAAAATTGGGTGTGGTTATGTGAATTATCTAAAAGACAAACTTTATACGGTCTACCTTGTTTGCAATTATGGCCCTGCGGGTAATTACAAGAATGCACAAATGTACAAAATTCGCAAATGAAAAAATGTTAAGCAATAATTAAATTACAAATGCACCACAACTGTTTAATAGATTGAAATTTCATTTATATATTGAAGCAAATTATTCATTAAATAAATTTTTGATTCATTTTAAGCAAGGGTAAAATGTTATCAATAAATTCATTCAAACAACTTGTTTTAATAACGAATATTTCTCCTGACTTTGCACCTATGAATTTTTTCATCTACCTTGCAGTTTTGCAGTTCTACATTTATTTTGAAATGTAAAATTAAAAATAATTAAAATTATATAGACTCAATTTTTTCAAAGAGAAGAATAAAGTTTTAAGCTATAAGTTAGAAATCAGCATGAAATGAGGGTCCGGATGCAATAACTCGCTCGACGCTCGAACAGCCGCATAATTATTGTCCGATCGTCTCAGAGAATTCAAATTTTCAAAGTCGCCAAAATAATTTTTTCAAAGTACGGGCTTGTAGAGAATGAGAAAATGGGACTTTTTTACTATTTTTTTGTCACATAATTATTCTTAATAGGAAAAATGAAAAAAAAAATTTTCACCTCTAAAATCAATAAGTTTTTAAAATATAAATCGTAACTTGGCCAAATATTGTTGAAATCGTTCAAAACTTGGTGTACACACTCAGTACGGTCTTGTTATTGGTAAAGAAGAGTCAAAAGTTGAAAAATATACTATTGTTTACTAATATTTAATTGCAAAATGACACCAGGCCAGTAACTACGTTTTTATGGCTTCTCCGATAAAAAGTATAGAGGGAACTTTCAGTTTGAAGAAACTTGCAGTGAGACATTTGTGCCTAAGTATTGAAGGAAGATTTCTGGAATGTTTCAGATCGATTCATCAAATTTGACGGAAATATCGATTTTATAAATAAACGTGCGGCTCGGTCAACGTAAACTCTGCGAACACAAACCATCATGGGGAAGCGTACTCACCATTCTGCTTTGCAGGACCTAATTTGAGAATTTTTTAAGGGTTTTGTTTTTAAATAATCGCCCCCCCTCCAAAAAAATATCGGTATAACGAAATATTATTAATGGCTTCCTTAATGATGTCCATTTATTATATTTTTATTGCGATATATTTTACATGCTCTCCAGAAATGCGGTCTCTACGGCCATAATAATAATTTCAAAAACAACAATAGTTAATGTCTTGTTTTTATATTATTTTTCGACAAAAAATATTAAAAAATTGCATATTATACCTATAATGATTTTACTTTTGTAAATATAAAAAAACAAAATTTTAAGTGTTTCACGAATATCCTTAATGTTTTGGTCTTCGGTACGAATACGTTTGTTTGTAAACAAAACATAATTCGTACTTCTTTCATTGAAATAGATAAAAATATAACTATACTCGTCGCCGAATCGAAAGCCCCCGAACCGAAAACCAGCTTCATGGTCGTTCACGCTTCATTGATTCTGTCCCCCGCCCCTGAGCGTCCCGCGACGGCGACATCGCTCGAGTAGTCAGGGCCGCCAGACATTGTTTACATCACGACTCTCTGCGCATTTACTTTTGTACGTTCAGAGACTATATACGCGGTCCTGAATGTTGAAAAATTTATTTTTTGAATATTTGATTGCTTTTTTGGTATGTTTCTACAATAATCATACAAAATACAATAATGTCTGAGAAAAAGTGTTCACAAAGTGGTCAAAAAAGAAAGAGAAGCGAAAATACATGAAAACGCAATGAAAAGAAGTTAGTCAAAAATAAAGTAAGCTATTTCAATACTTTATATGAAATTAAATAAAAATGAACTCCCAGGGTTTAATTGCTCGGATTTTTGGTGTACGCAAGATTGCAAGATTGTGTATTAGGCTGGCGACCAAAGTAAAAAGATACGTAAGTGACTTTGTGGTTTAGGGTTATTCTCTTAAACCTAGCAATGGAAAAGTCGACCCAAGCGACTTGCAAAGCTAAATTGTTTTTGCGTATAATTATATTATTAATATATCAAGATTTATTAGAATTAAGAATTTAACACTTGATAGAGACTATTAGATGTAAGGAAAATTGGAACTTTTTAAAATTATTTAATTCTTTAATTATTATTAGTCCCTGCATCTGAATTAATTATAAGTTATTAATTACAAATTAATCGCAAGTTTATCAATTAGAATTTATAATAATTTTCAGTTGTGGCCCTAACGTACAATTTTTATAATAGCTCTCCTGCATACATATTCTTTAGTATTTAATTAATGTTAGAGAAATTATTGATTAACATCAGTAGAGATAAAAAAAAATTATTGTCTGAGTATGGTAGTTTTTTATTTTTACTATTTTTTTCGCTTTAAGGAAATATTATCTGCCAGTGGAATATAAAAATTCGCGCATTATGTTATCGGTAAGGTTTTAAAGCAGCGACTATAAAAATTGAAAAAAGTCGATTTTTTTAATAGTTGACTTAGGGTAACTGTCCCAATTACTGCGGTATCAAGCGTTTTAATAGAATTTTTTTCTTATTTTGTATTGAAATTACAAGACTTTTCCGTTTCATCCGAAAGCGTAATGTATTTTGTGCATACAAAAAAAAGGCAAGTACGGGAACCTAATGTAATGTACGAAAAAATTAAAAAATTAGACAAATAACATATTTTACCTATTACTGCGGTTGAAAAAATACCGTGTACCGAGTATTGTAGATTTATTGCATAATTCAACCAAAAAAACTTTTAAAACGGAACTTAGGTTTTGCTTACATGATTGGTTGGGTTGACAGATAGATAGATAATCACAGTATTAGAGACATATTGCTTGAATTTCGGTCTCGCAGTAATGAGCGCCTACTCCATAGATGTGTACCTATTGCTGCGGTTTCATTTTTTCATTAATAAAGGAAGTTACATCTTTTTTAAAAATATTTATTCTATTCAAGGAAGTATCCTGTAGAGTCAATTCTTATTTAATTGTATGAATTTTTTGGGGACAAGAAACTTATTTATACTTATTTTATTCTAATTAGGAAAAAAAATCGCAATAAAACGTACACCCGCAGTAATTGGGACACTTAACCTAGCAGTTAAGCAAAAACGCAAAAATATAGTGAATCGCAAAAGTTAAAATATGTCTTTTCTACGCAATTTTTGTTGTTTTTTGCCATTTTGGTGATTATTGCACTCTCTACTGGACAAGATTATTGTAAAATTTGTAAAAATCATGCTATATGTATGTCCCATGTAAGTAGAAGAAAAAAGTTATAAAATATATTTATTTATTAATCTTCGCAGGATTACAACAATGACTAATTTAGCAGTTGAAAATTCATTCTGAAGGGCCTCTCCGCTTTAACAATAAAATTAATTTATAGTTGAAACCTTAATTTGTGCTGATTATCACAAATTACAAAAAATATTTTTTACATCTGTATAAAAAAAGCAATTTCTAGGATTCTAAAATTAGAAACTTCAGTTGATGCGTTGGAATAACTATCAATTTCTGTTTTAAAAAATTAATCCATTTCTTGCAGAATCTTCATTCTTTAAATTAAAATACACGTCCAAAAATCTAAAAAAGTTTAAGAATAAATAATGTAAAAATTAAACAATAAATAATCTAAACGTAGAATTGGGTAAAGTCTTTAAAACATATTTATTATTAATATGAGTCTTTCGACACAAATTATTTATGAAACTGTTTACTTTTATGGATAATTCCATATTCAAAAGTGATTAAAACTTTATAAACGATTTGTTTCATTGCGCCGGATCTTTTCCACTGGAGCTTTTGAAGAGAAGGTTAACTTTATTATAGAGAATTATAAAACTTTATTTATTTTATTTATTTATTTATTTTTTATAAATATTTATTATTTATTATTTATTATAAAATTTATTTAATAAAATAAAATATTTATATAAATATAAAATTTATATAAATATAAAAATAAATAAATATAAAATATTTATTTATTATAAAACCACTCGAGAATTGTAACACAATAATTCTATTTAATGAACTTTAAAAACTGAGTACACAGAAACATTAAAATAGCCGAATAGGTAAAACTGAACAAAGTTGTGAAGCTTTTAGCTTTGTACCGATAGGCGACATGGTGTGTACTGACCTTTTTCGACGCTCCGCTTATGGAGGGGGAAATATCGAACGAAGAATTGATCCTCGCAATTGCCGGCCAACCCTCGACATTTGAATTTTTATAGAATATAATAAAATGCTTAAAGTAATTTAAACAAAAAGTCTAAAAATGCATTTATAGTTGGGGTGATGATATTTAAACTGTTAAATTAAAGGCAATTTTTTATTTACAATAATCTTTTATTTATTTTATTTATATTTTTTTTTCAAATACAGACAACCAGACTGCCATGCAAAACAATGGAGATTTCCGGTTGAACAAAATAATGTAATTATTAATTTACACAACAAATATAGGCGGGAAAGAAAAACGCAACGTTTTTCTTTCCCAAAACGTTTTTCTTCTGGAAAAGAAAAACGCGGAAGTCCTGATCCATAGCCACGCCAGACCTTGTAAGGAATCCTGAGATATTTTTTTATTTTTTTAAAAATACAGAAATTTATTTTTACAATTAGTGAACATTTTTTCAAAATCTATAAAACAGAGCAGATTTGAATGATAATTGCCAACATTTGTTATAATTACATATGTACATACGTAATTATTATAATAATAAATACTTATTATAAGAACTAATAAATAATGATCTAATAAAGTTTTTTTTTTTTTTATTCTGCAATAAGAAGTAGGATGAAGAACTAGAAAAATAGCACAAACGATGGCCAATACGTGTCAATTTGGATACGACCAGTGCCGCAACATCGGAAGTATTACTAATGTCCATATAATTCAATAGCAAAAATAATATTTTTATTATATATTTTTTAGAATATAGTTATTTTTTGCAAAAACTTTAATGTTCTAATTTTCTTTTTCCTTTTATTTAGACCGATTTCCTGTAGGTCAAAATATTGCTTTGTATTCGACTACAGATAAAGAACCTAGAAAATTTTGAAAGATTTAGTGAAAATGTGGTATGATGAAGTAGTATTTTTTTAATCCTAAAGAGATCAAACCACTTACGTAAGTGGAAAAATTATCATGCTTTTAATTATAAAATGAAAAGTTATTGTGATTGATTTGTATTATGTTTCAGTTTCTGAAATTCATGCATATCGTTTAATTATTTGTTATTTTTTCAGAACTGTCAAAAAAGTGGGCCACTATACCCAAATGTTATGGGCCAAAAATACAAAAATTGACTGCGGATATATGAATTATTCATATGAAAGCTATCAAAATACTGGTTATCTTTTTTCTAATTACGGTCCTGCGGGTCATCGCTTTGATGAAAATGTGTATGAGATTCGCAGACGGCACAAGAAGCAGAGATTTTATCATTAATTTGTTTCAATCAAAAAAATTAAATTAAATACACTTGTGAAGTTTATTTCGCGCTCTTGCACTTCTTCAATTCTACAATTACATGTCTTGAAATGTAAAATAAAAAATCTACCCGGCCTCCTTCGAGGGCGTGGGCTTTTAAAGAGATTGTTAACTTTGTTTTTAATTTCAAGTTCAGAGGGCAATTAATTTACTTAAGGCTCTATCGACCTTAAGGAACAGATTCTCATCACGATTTTCGCGCTCGATCTTTTGTATAGATTTCTAAAATTGTTTAATCAATTACGTAATCACAGAAATTTATTTTTTCCAAAAATCTCAAAAAAGAAACAAAATTTTGCAGACTTTTCCAAGCGAACATTTGCTCAGGTACACACCCGTACAGAAATTCTTTGATCTAGCCCTTTGACCTAAAAAGCTAAACCAGACCCAGACCCAGTCAGATAGTTAAAAAGTCTACCTATCGAGCCCAGTTCATCCCGATGATTTGCGCTTTCACTCACATTTTCAAATTCCAAGGAAAAATGTTTAATTAATTAACCCGCGTGTTGTAACCAACGGTTTCGGTTAAACCGAAAATGTCACTAAAAATAATCGAAAAATACATTTTCGGCAAAACTATGCAAAATACGAAAAAAGAAGCACTTTCATACCACGTGAAATTCGAATTCAGGGGCAAAAAATAGAATAAGTGAATGAAACAAAATGAAAATTTGCATTATTTGAAAGAACGACGCGGGATAAGAAAAAAACGTAAGGCGCGAAATTGGTTTCCCCTATGGAGCTCTATAAAACGGTGTAGAGGATTTTCTAACATTTTGTTCTCTAACCGAATTAAAGTGCAATTTTGTGATAAAAAAAATTAAGATTTTGACAGAAAAAGGGATCAATTAAATATTTAAATCCATTATTTGTTAATTGAAACTTTCTGAGCAATATGTGTGTAGGCACGTTAGTGCGGTCACGTAATGAGAATGTGCGTAACTTTAGTTAACCGATTTTTCGATTTCCTCTAAAACTGGTTTTTAAATTTTTATAAAGATTTCTACATGCTGTAACTTTGTTAATATTGGTGAAATGGATAAATGTTAGTAAGATGGTTTGTAGAGCTTTATGGCCGCTATCCAGAACTGCCCTTAAAAATTTATTTTTCTGAAAAAAATTATTTTCAAAAAGTATAAATTGACC
The DNA here is from genome assembly GCA_037177015.1 of Euceroptres primus. Taxonomy (NCBI): domain Eukaryota; kingdom Metazoa; phylum Arthropoda; class Insecta; order Hymenoptera; family Figitidae; genus Euceroptres; species Euceroptres primus. The sequence goes on from JBAGKK010520438.1 coordinate 11,127, forward strand.
CTAATTTTTTTAATTTCGTGCTAATAAGGTTGATTAACGAACTTGTCTCCTCTTTTCAAGCTTTAAAAAAGTCTGCCAAAGCGCAATGCAGTCCGATTATTCTTTCGAAAGTTATCGTGTTAACAGACAGACCGACAGTCCGACAGACAGACAGACCTTCAGACAGACACTGGCGTGAAAACCATTTTTTCTCACTCAGGGGGTCTTGAAACGTGGAAATTTGATGAAAATTGGGAAAGTCAGCTTTCGCATGAAACTAATACCTTCTCGTATGATGATGAGAATGTAAAAACGAATAAAACATTATACGTATTTTAGAATTAGAAATCACGAGAAATAATTTTATTTTATGATGTAACAATAACTTTATTCATAGGTACTGCATTAATTGAAGGGGTTTTAAGTTTATTAATCACTACGGTATTCCATGAGTGAATATCGTCTATTTTTCGTTATTTTAACGTTATAAATTACTATCATACTTTATAATAATTTATAACCATTTTTTATACATATTACAATGGCAAAAATGAATAATAATAATTAGTGAAGTAACAATATTATTCATTGACTCTTAAAATATTCATAGTTTACATAAAAGATTTGCAGAAACATTTTTTATTGAAAAATAATTAATGAAGATTTGTTTCTTAAAGGATGAAAAACCAATTTGTGAATCAAAATTGTACGACATTACTCTTAAAGGACAAAATCAAATTGTTAATGCTCACAACCTATACATATATTTATATAGTTTGTTTTATATGTTTAATAAAAGTTTGTGTTTTCAAATTATGTAATAAGGTTTGGGACAAGAAACTAGAAATTGTTGCGCAGAGGTGGGCCAATCAGTGTCAATTCAAACACGACAAATGCAGGAAAGTTAGTAAGTAAAAATGTAATTAATTTTTAACTCAAAATAGTAAATGATCCAAATTCCAATATTTTTCTCATAAAAAGAATATTTTTAGACAGGGGCGTAGCGAGGGGGGGGGGGGGTGTGACACCCCCAAAATGGTCGTGCCGAGTCGGCATTTTCGGGATTTTCGGGTAATTCGACTATAAAGTTGGGTAGTCGGCAAAAAACAGTAAATAGTCGGCAAATTCCACTTCTTGAGTTGGCATTTATGACAATACTCATCCCCCAAAACTCAATACGCTGGCTACGCCCCTGTTTTTAGAGTAAACTTGAATGTACTGGTAAAATATTTTAATTCTTTAGAACGGTTTAGTGTAAGTCAAAATCTTGCATGGTGGAAGTTATCATTAAATTCAAAAGACTCAGGATTGGAAAGCTTCGTAAGAATGTGGTACAATGAAGTTGATTTGTTTGATCCCAAACACGTTACACGAGTTACGTTAGTATAAAAATTACTTGTAAGACCTTATTAATTAGTATTTATGATAATTAGTTTTTTATATTTATGATAATTAGCATTTCATTCAGCTACTTTCCTAATGGATTAATGTCTTGTTTATTCATTTATTGTTCCTTAGAAAGGCCGTAGCAGGATAAGCACGGTCTGGGTGCCCCCGCTCGGATGTGATCCATATTGTGGAGGCAAGTGGCTACCCCTATAAGATAAATTTACTCCAAGTATCAACTAAAAAAAATTTTTTTACAAAAGTTATAAACAAATTTTGAAAACTCAAAAAATCAAATTTTCTCGAAAACGGTTCTACCGATCATGATGGTTAAAATATGTTATAGAGATATAGAGGGTACTAAGGGGGTTCCGAAAAAAATTCAAGAACTAATTCTGTTGATAATACGGGGATAATTTAAAAAAAATTTTAAATATATTTTTTTAAAAGAAGTACTTCTAGAACACCAACCATTTTTTCCCTATATTACGCTCACATTCAAGGCTCAAAAATATATTTTTGCGGAAATGATGAAAGCATTACTTCATAGTTCAAAAAAATAAAAACTACTTTTTGGCCCCTCACATATATGCAATTCCATGACAATGAGGGGACAACTTAATTTTTAGCTTATGACGCAATAAGTTATACGCAATGGTGTAGTAAAAACCAGATGCAACAGCATTATTAGATTAAAAATAAATTTTATGTTCAGTGAGATGTGAATAGGTTTTATGGTTTCTTAGGAATTGTCAATTTTATTGTTGTTGATGAAAGTGTTGGTTTTATG
>JBAGKK010520459.1:0-13279 GCA_037177015.1 Euceroptres primus
CACTCGCTTCGCTCGTGCGAAAAACATCTCGTGCGCTAAATAATCACCTCTCACACACGTATCGAAATGTACTATTATTTATGCCTAGAGAGTTTCGTATGAAACACAACTATACATTCATGTTACAGCTGTGGAGTTGAAATTTATCGAATTCTCATTTTGATAATCTTGACAAATGAGCTGCAACAAAATTAACACCCGTGGTTTTCTGTGAAAGGATTCAAAATTTCAAAAATAAAATTTCAATTTAAGGTGTAAAATGAGAGGCGTACAATCGCAAGTAGCAAACACGACGAAATGATACCGTTACCGATCAACAAAGTATTAATGATTGTCAAGACGACTAATGTATACAAGATGAGGAAACTTTTTTTTGCTTTATAGTTTTTCGTGTTTATATTTGATTTCTTCTGTTTATTATGAAATATTTTTAATAAGATATCATTTACATACGGGAAAAAGCAAAACGACACCAGACCAACTACTACACCAGACAGACTTGTTTGGATAACGAATGAAAATATTTGAAGATAGTTAACAATTGACACTGTTCGGTAGTGCTGTTTATTATTATTGTTGCACCGTCGTGCTGTCATTAATTGTAAGTAGCTATTGTCAGCGTTTATCGTGCCAACTGAGTGTCATGGTTTGTCGAAATAAAAAGACACTTCTGATTATCTCAAGTAGTGTTATGACTACAAACTCAAGTAACACAAACGATCCCCTCTTTTTAGATTCTCCTTAACACGTGATTGTTTCCATTGATTCATCGCATGTTTAATCAAAAGCGCAATTCTGTTTAGTCTACTCCTTACTGCTTTCTGCAAAAATAAGCAACTTCTCGAATTAATTTTCTTTGTGCATCGTACTTTCTTGAAGTGAAATTAAATTGAGAACAGTGTTCGGTTAAGTGCAATTTTTTCTTAACTCTTCTTCTTTTCAAAAATGGAAGAAAATTAAAGTAAATTTTATTCATTTGACTGCATATTTTTATTGGTTCCATATTTCACTGTTCTTTTTATGCAAAAGTCTTGGTAGTAAAAGTATAATTCTGCTGGTGACGTGCGAAGTTTAAAGACAATTAATTGAAATAAATCCTGCTGGCGGCGACGATATAATTGATTTTTTGGAACCACTCCGCGTCTATCTCATGTACAGTGTACACTTGTCACACGAATGTCAGACAGACGGGTCGCACTGTAAATTGTGTGTAAGTAATAAATGTTTTTGTGAGCAGACGCCCGGCAAAAAAACGCCAATTAATGGCGTTCGACGGCAAATGTCGTGTAGGCACTAATAAAAATGTGGTTCCAAACCCACGCCTGCCATCTTTCTGGCTCATGACGTTGTCATCGTGGACGTTAAACGTTAGTCTGCCTGTAATAAAACGTCACGTGTGATTATGTTGAATTGCCAACAACGATTCGCCTAATTCTCTACTTTAATTTCTTTCAAAAAGTATAATTTCCATCAATTAATATTTAAACTTTCTCCATGTATTATTAATATTTTGCTTCCATAATTTTCGAGTGCAGACATCAGATTGGAAATGAAGACATCTAGATTTTGAGAGAAGATAGACGATTATGGACACGATGCAAATTTCATGTGGACCGAATTCTGAATTGCTTGGATGTAGGCGGACATTGGCCAGTTTTAGATTTCTACAACTTGTTCACAGTTTTTGATTTTGGTCCGACGAAAACGTTTAGCGTGTCGTTGACTTCCAGTGCTGACCTTTTAGTCAGCGAATGACGCTAGTATGGTGAAAAAATTGCAACAAAGACAGGTCAATGAACCTCCTACAAGGGCCAAGTGGCTGAACTCACTTGCTTTGTGATTGAACGCATCTCAAGAGCAAGAGAGTCGTCGATAAAGAAATTTGCCTCAAACAAGAGATAATGTACTTCATTGCCCAGTAGGATTAAGCTTAATCTGACCAAGGCTACACTTGTCTTAATCATACATTAAACCAGGGTCAGGGTGTCTAGCGGACCGGGAAATCGGGAAAACCCCGGGAGTTTTATTTTAGCGGGAAAAGACCGGGAAAAACCCGCGAATTTTATTTAAGATCGGGAAAGAACCGGGAAAAACCCGGGAATTTTATTTAAGATCGGGATTATATTTATATTTTATTTTTATATCCTTCAAATTTTAAAAACATTTAAGCAACTACTTGTGATTCTGACTGCATAATTTAAAAAATATTTATTTTACGTGTTACGAAAGTTTTAAAATATGTACTTTCGATTAATATTTATCACTTCAGTGTATGATTAAAGGTAAGTTTGGCACGTGTAAATAAATAATTATTTTCTTTACGATATAAATTTTGTATATGTAATGTTAAATTTAAATATGTTAATTCCTATTTCTATGCATACGTTCACTTTCAAAAATCACAAAAAAACATTTTCAACTTGATAGAGGGGAAAAAAATTGACCGGTAAAAACCTGAGAATTTTAAATGGCCTGATCGTTAGACACCCTGAGGGTGTCTAGCGTTTCTGATTTTAAAAAAATCCAGGACTTTTCCAAGTTTTCCAGGTAAAAATAAATTTTTCCGGGTATCGTTTTTTAATTATTATAATAAACTTTCATGGAAAAAATCTTTTCTTCTTGAACCTGTTCGATAGAAATAATTTACTCAACTAAATGAACCGCATAAAATGTTTATTATGCGATTTATGAAATTCTCGAGTTTAGCTATAACTGTATTTAAATATATGTATAATCTCCAAAAACTATTTTTTAAAGAAATACTCTCTAAGAATAATTATTAGTTTTCTACTAAGCCGTTTATAAATTGCTTTAATAAGCGCTTCTACTAATCTTAATTTCTACTAAACTTAAAAATTTTTTAAATTACTATTTTACAGTAAAAAACTACAAATTCATTTAGTACCCTAACTAAATGAATTAGTAAGCCTTATTATGTAAGTAAATCAGTAGTTTTCTACAAAACAAGCTTACTATAGTAATTGATAAACGACTTTTCCTGATTTCATTCAGGGTTGCTACAAAATCTAAATTTCAAAATTCCCTGATTTTTTCTGATTAATTTTTTCTTTTTCCTGACCGTTATCTGTCGTTAAAATTATGTACAATTATATAATATAGGGAACACAGTGGTTCAGTAGTTCAATTTTAGGAAAAATAGGGGACTTCTTTTTCGAAAAATTGGATTTTAAAAAAAGGAGGAAAGTTTTTTTCTTTTAAAAATGCCAAGGAAGCTCCAATTTTCCAAAATCTTAAAAAAAAATTCAAAAATCTTAGACTTCTTTCTAGAATCTAATAAAACACTTCTCAAATTTCTGAACTTTCAGAATCGTTGGAATTTCCAAAATCATTCATGGAGTTTTCAAGAATTTTCTAAAATCTTTCATGGAGTTTTCAAGAGTTTTTAAAAATCTTTCTGGATCTTTCCATAAACTTGAAGAAGATTCATTAAATCTTTTGAAATCTCAAAAAATCCTCTACACGCTAGATTTTTAGTGTTTTGAAATCTCTCATAGACTTCCTGATTCTTCCAAAATCTTCCATAAAGTTCTAAAATCTTCTAGTCTCTTCCAGATTTTTTTTTGAAGATTCAAAAAATCTACAGAATTTTAGGAAGATTCTGAAAATAGTCTAGAAAATTCTTCAAGATTATCAGAGTCCTTTGTAGGCTTGAGAGGGTTCTAAAGGATTCAGCAGAATTCTGGAAATTCTAATGCAGTTCAGAACAATGTGCTTAAAATTCTGAACGTTCAAATGAACGAAATTTTTATTTGATTTCATTTTAAACTTAAATTTGTTCTAAAATATTGATTTATTAATATAGAAACTAATGTTATGATAAAAAACCTCATGATATTTCTAGCGTAGTTATTTCAAATAGATTTTCATGATATTTCTGTTTATTTTGTAGATTGAACGATATTTAAAGATAAGTTTGAGTTAAGAAAAAAAGTGCGTTCATTTGAACGTACATGTACGTACGTACGTTCAGGTACATTTCAGAATATCCTTGAGGATTCTAGAAGATTTTAGAAGATCAGGGAAGAGTTCAGAAGACTTTAGAAGATCCTGGAACATTCTAGTATAGATATTTTGTAGAATATTAAAGAATTTTTAAGAATTATTTAAGCTTGTATTAAGAATTCTTTAGGATCGTATAAGATTATTATAGGAGAATCCAAAAGATTCTAAAAGATTATGGAAGAATCCACAAGAATCTAAATTAATGAAGATTATAAAACAGCCTAGAATATTTTGAAAGATTTTTACAGATGCCAGATAAATTTTAAAGATTCTAAAGAATTTGAGAGAATTTCGGTAATCTTTTGTAGACTTTGGAGGATTCTAAAAGATTCTGTAGAAAACTTTAGAAGGTTACGGAAGTATTTAGAAAATTTTAGAAGATTATGGAAGAGTCAAGTATATGTTGTAGAATATTTCAGAATTTTGGGATATTATTTTATAAGATTATTGTAGGAGAACCCAGAAGTTTCTAGAACAGTCTCAAATATTTTGGAAAATTTTTAAGGAGTTTTATATGTTTTAAAAATTCTGGAGGATTTTAAGAGATTTTAGGAGACTTTCGTAGATTTTGAAAATTTAGAAATTATGGAAAATTAAAAACATTAAAAAACATTAAACATTATTTTGTATTAAAACATTAAAAGAGTTTTTAAATGTCAAGTTTCTATTTCTCATAATTCTTGGAAAATTGTTCGGAAAGTTGAATATAAAAAGGGAAAAAGGGAGAAAAAGGAATGAAATTCTAAAAAAAGTGATTTTAGGAGATTTGGAGAATAATAGGGGAAAAAGGGGCATAGAGGACTGACTGTGATCTCTGATTTTGTAATATATTATAATTATATAACTATAATAATTGTTAAATTATAATTATAACTCTTGAGATATAATTATAATTTGTTGAATCAATAAAAATTCCCTGATTCTTTGAAGGTTTTTCCTGACTTTCCCTGACCTTTTTTAAATTTCTTGACTTTCCAGAATTCTTTGACCTGTAGCAACCCTGTCATTTCAAAAAAACTACTAATTTAAATGTAAAGAGATAAAAATTCCAGGATTATGAATGAAATTCAAGGACTTATCCAGGTTTATCCAGGTAAAAAAGAATTCAAGGACTTTTCCAGGTTTTCAAGAAGGATTTCCAGAGCACTAGACACCCTGATTAAATACAGAACGAATCGTAAATTCTAAACATTTTTAGAACACAATATATTTAGCAACGCTATAATTGAATAACCTTAAAAGCTGAAGAAAAATCTAGCTCTTTCAATTACTGCAATAAAATATGCATGTAAAATAAAGTAATAATAAAAAAATCTTAATTTTTCCAGAGAGCAGAACCACCTGTAAAACCTTGTAAAAAACTCATACATTCTTCTCTAAGCAGCTTGATACTTAATCACGACAACAAGAAAACCATTCGGCCATAAAATATTTAAATCGGCTATAAAAGGCTTTATGCTGATTTACGAGAGTTTCCACTTTAATTCTCCTTCAGAAGAAGTGTTTACTTTATGCTTAAGTGTTTATGCAAACCTATTTATTCCTTAATAAATTTTCAAAACTGTTATCCTGTAACACCCATTCATTTTAGGATCCTCTGGTGCTATACTTCGAAATGAATTGTCAAAATTTTTTCTTGGGATTTTTAAATTGAAGAAGTGAAACATCTGAGACAGAAATTTACAGCTAGCTTTCATTATCATCGAAAAGATTATTATAACTGTTGATTATTAAGGATGACGTTGAAATCTTACTGAAGGCAGTCCTCTCGCGAGTGCCAATTTGCATAAGAGTGCGTTCACCTCGCAAGGCCAATTGCACTTCACTGCTTGCGAAAAAGTGCCACCGTATCGTGGCGTTATCCTGCTTTTTTTCCCTCTCCTCTCCCCTAAGATGCCACTTTTAAGTTCGTCACGTGGGCATTCAATTTTAACCGTCTCGTAAATAAAGACGCACTCATAAATGCCCGTCACGAAGCCAGCACGCGGATGGATACGATGAGCTGAACCTCGAGCGGGAATTAATCCGAGATTTTTCAGCGAGATTTTGAATCGATCGATTCTTCATGAATAAAGTGCCGCTGAAATTCATTTCCAGGTTGGGGAAAAAAATTCTGCGGAAAAAGGAGAATTAGAATAAGAGATGATTTTGGAGTTTCGGGAAAATTTGATGTCAAATGTGACATTGTGATTAGAAGGTTTACTTTTGAAAGATAGGAAGTTCCACAAAAGGTCGTAAACATATTAAAAGATTATGAAAAATTTGTTCAAAGATATAAGGCTTGAGTCATTTATCTCTTTTCACACGTGAAGGTACTTTACCCCCAAAGAGTTAAAAGCTTATTTGCTGAATCTTATTTATCTTGCGTTTGATTTATTAAATGATAAATCAAAAGACGACCTTGAAAAGTAAAATTCGAATAATCCCTTATCGAAACAGATATAATATAATTTCAAGATAATAGGAAAAGAGTTTTTTGTCGAAATTCTATTTATGATAAATTATTGAAATACTAATCGTCCTTTTTGTTACTAATAATTACATCTGTTTGAGACTTGACTTTTCCATGACCAATTTTTAATTTTCCTTGCTTATTAATATCTAAGCATCAATAATCTAAAATTTAATTTAAAAACAGTAAAATAATATCTTTAATACCTTAGTTATTTCTTTTCCAGTAAGAAATACTATGAAATCTCTTCAAATAATTTAAAATAATTTAATAATAATTTAATAATTTAATAATAATTTTAAAAATTTCAATAAAAAAAAATTTCGCGAAATTCCATTAAATCACATGAAATCCTCTAAATTAAATCTCTTAAAATTCCATAAAATCACTTCGAAACCCGCAAAATCCCTATCAATTTTTTCAAAATTTTTAAAAATACACCAAAAACTCTTGAAATCCCTAAAAGTTCCATTAATCTCTTGAAGTATTTTAAAATTCCCTGAAATTCCAAGACACTGCAATAGATTTCAAAAGATTTTAAAGGGTTTTCAAGTATTTTAAAACATTTCAAGATATTCCACAGATTTTAAAGAATTTCAAAAAATTTCAAACAAAAATTTAAGGATTTTAAGAGACTTCAAGGGATTTTAAAAGATTTTAAAACATTTCAAGAAATATTCAAAACATTGCAAACAGATTTTAGGAGATCTTAAATGATTACAAAAGATTGCTAGAAATTTAAGACTTTTCAAAAGATTTCAAAAGAATTTCAGAGATTTGAAGCGACTTCAAGGGATTTTAAAAGGTTTTAAATAATTTCAAAAGATTTTTAGTGCTTTTAAGGGATTACGAAAGATATCAAGGATATCATGGATAGGGGATATCATGGATTTTATAGATTTTATACAATTTCAAGACATTTAAAAGGATTTCAAGAGATTTAAAGTGATTTCAAGATTTCACCTCATTTCAAGAGTAAAAAACTATACGATGAAATACCTTCAAATCTCTTTGAATTCTTTAAAATTTCTCAAAACCGAATGTAATCTCTTGAAATTTCTTAAAACCCCTTGAAATCTCGTGAAATATCTTTTAATTCCTGAAAAATCGATGAAACATCTTGAAATCCCGTGAAATCCCTTCAAGTTTCTAAAAAAAAAACTTTTGAAATCCATTTAAATTCCTGAAAATTCCAAGAAATCTTTTGAAGTCCTTTAAAAATTCTAAGTAATTGGTTGAAATCCAATGACATCTTTTTAATAATTTTGAGTTTTCTGAACTTTTTTTTCAATTCTTTGATATCGTTTAAAATCCGTTGAAATTTCTTTAAATCTCTTGAAATTATATAAAATCTCTTGAAATTGTATAAAATCTATAAAATCCATGAAAAATTTGAAATCCCTAGATATCCAGCGCAATTTTCTAAAACCTTTGAACTCAACGTGTAGGCGAATGGCGGGTGAGTTGACATACCCTAATTTCTAAGAAATTATAAGCCTTAGATAATTGAAAACATTGTTGTCAAGTATATTTATGTTTCAAGTGCAAGCAGACAAAAAATTATTATAATCTCTCTTGTCATTCAGTTATTATAATGTAAAAATGATTTGGTGAGTTATGGTTCTAACGTCAAACTGATAATTTTAATATATCGATATAATGTTAATTTTTGCATTAAATATGATAATTATTTGCTTCTCAAAATCCTTAATCTTTAATGTTTTAAAATCTTTTATCAGGGTGTCTAGCGATCAGGCCAATTAAAATTCCCGGGTTTTTCCCAGTCAATTTTTATTCCCCGATCAAGTTAAGAATATTTTTTTGAGATTTTTGAAAGTGAACATATGCATAGAATAGGGAATTTTAACATAATGTACATATACAAAATTTATATCGTAAAGAAGATAATTATTTATTTACATGTACCAAACTTACGTTTAATCACAGACTGAAGTGATAAATATTAATCGAAAATACATATTTTAAAACCTTCGTAACACGTAAAATAAATATTTTTTAACAAAATCACAAGCAGTTGCTTAAATGCTATTGAAATCTGAAGAATAAAAAAATAAAATATAAGTATAATCTCGATCATAAATAAAATTCCCGGTTTTTTCCCGGTAAAATAAAATTTCCGGGTTTTTCCCGGTAAGATAAAATCCCCGGGGTTTTCCCGATTTCTCGGTCCGCTAGACACCCTGATTATGTTTTTGGTAAAAAAAACTCTAACTTTTATTGTAAACAGTTATATTTTGAAACATGTGCGTGCGAAGGAGTTGTCGCATACTTGATATTCATGCTAATTTTTTTAGAATTGTGATATTGGAGGTTACGAAGCAATTAGACCACAATTGGAAAGTTCAGAGGCTAACAGTGTGTAGATAAGATAATTTAGAGTGGCTCAGTAGTTCAATTTTAGGGAAAATAGGGGATTTCTTCTTCGAAAAAGGTAATTTTAAAAAAAGGAGGGAAGTTTTTTCTTTTAAAAATACTAAAGCAGCTGCAATTCTTCAAAATCTTTAAAAAATACTCAAAAATCTTAGATTCCTCTAAAATCTAATAAAATAAATTTCTAAACTTTCAGAGTCTTTGGAATGCTCTAGAATATTCTAAAATCCTTCATGACTTCTGGACTTTTCAACAAACTTTTAAAATCTTCTAGTATATCTTTAATTTTCCATAAACTTGTAGATTCATTAAATCTTTTGAAATCCTAATAATTTCTGTATAATTTAGATTTTTGAGTGTTTCAAAATCGCCCCGAGACTTCCTGATTCTTTCAAAAAGTCTCTTCCAGACTTTTTTTTAGCACTCAAAAAGTCTACAGAATTTCAGGAAAATTCTGAAAACAATCTCAAAAATTCTTCAAGATTATTAATGTTTTTAGTAGACTTGAGAAGATTCCAAAGGATTCTGCATAATTTTGGAAATTCTAAGGCAATTCAGAATAATGTGCTTGAAGTTCTGAACATTCAAATAAACGAAACCTTTACATATTTGATTTTGTTACAAACTCAAATTTTTTCTAAAATATTGGTTTATTAATGTTTATTAATTTTTTATCATTACTAATGTAATGATAGAAAAGCTCATATTTCTCTTTATTTTCTAGATCGAACGATATTTCAAGGTAAATTTAAGTTAAGAAAAAAATTTTGTTCATTTGAAGGTTCAAAACTTCATTTTGTTCTACATTTCAAAATTGATCTACATTACAAAACTTTATTCTACATTTCAGAATATTCTTGAGGATTCTAGAAGATTTTAGAAGATTGTGGAAGAGATCAGAAGATTTTAGACGATTTTAGGGGATTTTGGAACATTCTAATATAGTTATTTTGTAGAATGTTAAAAAAATTTTAAGAATTTTTTAAGGGTATTTGATACATAATGATATCACGAATTACCAATCGATTTATTTATATTTAGCGGGTTTATTAAGAGAGAACTGCAAATATAACGTTGAAATTTGAGAAAATAATAAGGAATATATCAAGGAATCGATGCCTGGTGCGTTTCAACTTTATTTTGGAAAAAAATTATTTTTTAAAAATACTGAAACGCACCAGACATCGATGCCTAAATAAATTCTTTATTATTTCACAAAATTTCAGCACTATATTTGCATTTCTCTCTCAATAAACCCGCTAAATGTAAATAAAACATTGGTCGGTAATTCGTGACGTCATTATGTACACATACCCATAAGATTGTATTAAGAATTCTTTAAGATCGTTTAAGAGTAATATAGAAGAATTCAAAAGATTCTGAAAGATTATGGAAGAATCCACAAGATTCTTCCAATCCAATCCAATTCCAATCTAAATTAATGTAGATTTACAAACAGCCTAGAATATTTTGGAGAATTTTTACAGATTTCAGATAAGTTTTGAAAATTCTAAAGAATTTGAGAGTATTTCGATAATCTTTTGCAGCCTTCGGAGGATTCTAAAAGATTCTGTAGAAAATTCTAGAAGGTTACGGACGTATTTAGAAAATTTTGGAAGATTCTAGTATATGTTGTAGTAAAATAGGGCGGAGTAAAAATGCTCAAATTGATCGGATCTTTTGAGACTAGAGAAAAAAAATGTAGCCTAACATCAAAAAGAAAGGGCAAAAAAAATATTTAAAAAATACCTTCTGTTCGGACTTTTGACTTTAAAATTCGAAATTTGAAAATTTTCCAAATTTTTCCTATGGGAGAGATAATTATGCTGAATTTTTTGTATATGTAGTTTTCGATGATGAATAATAATATAAAATCCAAATCAAATTTCTTCCATATCGGATGGTTTAAAATCCAAAGTTGAAGAAAAATGTTTTCTCCAAGTTAGAATTTTTTGAAAATGTCGAAATGTGACGTTTTTTTTTGTTGAAAAATTAGAACAAAATATTTATTTTGAAAAAGTTGAACATGTTGAGTCGAAAATCCCTTTAGTTTGAATCAAAGAAGCGTGCTATATTTTGAATTTCATAAAAAGGATTTTTTCATATTTTTTTTTCATGAAACCAAAAATATGGCACGCTTCTTTGATTCAAACTGAAGGAATTTCCGGCTCGGCAAGTTTAACTTCTTTAAAATAAATACTTTTTTTTAATTTTCAAGAAACATCATTTTTTGACATTCTCAAAAAATTCTAACTTGGAGAAAATTTTTTTTTCAAATTTAGATTTTATATTATTATTCATCATCGAAAACTACGTATGTACAAAAAATTCGCCAATATATCCCTCTCATAGGAAACATTTGTAAAATGTTCAAAATTTCGAATTTTCAGGTCAAAAGTCCGCATAAAATAATTTTTTTTGAAAAATTTTGTTTACCGCTTCTTTCTGATGCCAAACCATAACTTTTTTTCACCAGGTTCAAAAGGTTCAATCAATTTGAGCATTTTCACTCCGCCCTATTGTAGAATATTGAAGAATTTAGGGATATTATTTTATAAGATCATTGTAGAAGAACCCAGAAGATTCTAGAACAGTCTCAAATATTTTCGAGGATTTTTTAGGATTTGAAATCAATTTTAAAGATTCTGAAGAATTTTAAGAGATTTTAGGGGACTTTCAGAGATTTTGAAAACTTGAAAATTATGGGAAATTCAAGAAAACATTAAAAGAGTTTTTACACTGAAAAAAATGGTTATTTGGGCCAACTACTTAGTTTGTAAGATATGGTACTGCTATTTTATTAGTTATAATAACTATTTTATTAGTTGCGACAACTATTTTATTAGTTGGAACAACTATTTTATTAGTTGCTCGTTCTAATTGAATAGTCATTACAACTAATAACATAGTTGTCCCAACTAATAAAATAGAAGTATCAACTAACGAGATAGATTTGAATGTCACAAGTTTCTATTTCTCATAATTTTTGGAAAATTATTCGGAATTTTGAATATAAAAAGGGAAAAAAGGGAGAAAAAGGAATGAAACTCTAAGAAAAGTGTTTTTAGGAGATTTGGAGAAAAAAAGGGGAAAGGGGGATAAAGGGGAATATGGGATTGACCGTGATCCCGGATTTTATAATATTATAATTATATAATTATAATAATTGTTAAATTATATAAATTGTTAAATTATAATTATAACTATTGAGATATCATTTGCTGAATCAAAAAGATTCCCTAACTCTTTGAAAGTTTTCCCTGATTTTCCCTGACCATTTTTAAATTCCCTGACTTTCCAGAATTCTCTGACCTGTAGCAACCCTATCATTTAAAGAAGACTACTAATTCAAGTGTAGACAGATAACAATTCCAGGACTATGAGTGAAATTCAAGGACTTTTCCAGGTTTTTCCAGGTTGACAAAAATTCAAGGACTTTTTCAGGTTTTCAAGGATTTTCAGGTCGCTAGACACCCTGCTGTTTGGACATGAGTATCAACATTTAAAAAAAATGGATGGAAAAAAATTAATATCATGAAAATATTAATAAATAAATAAAATAATATAAAATAAATAAATAATGATTATAAAATGAAGGGAGTAAGGAAAGTATCGATATGCACAAGTATATAGTGAGCGAATCAGCCGCATGCGCATAGTAGACCTTGAGCCACTATTACCGGCTGTTTATGCTATGATGTAATCATACCCTAGCCTATGTATCCCAGCCTAGCAGCCCAGGCTGCACCTAGAACCCCCCTCAAGTCGTAAATAATACTGGTGTGCTCGTATGCTAGGTGCATTGAAATAATTTACGATAAGCTTCGTTTGCCTGTGTCTACGTCTACGCAATATGCATATATACGCCCGTTTGCTATTTCATCTAAGCCTCGCTGCAAAGATAATTAGCTATATGTCCTGCTCGGATTAGGTGTGATCGGAAACCTACCTAATCCAATCTCATTTCTGATTAAGATCGATCGTTTCTCTGAAGCAATTTCGACTACCACCTTGCTTTGTATATAAACATATAAACTTGAAAACTCGTCAAACCAGGTGTCATAAGTTACTTTTCAGGTGAATGCTTTCTTGAATAATAATGCAGAGTTGATCAACCTAGAAAATTCCTCTTATTGGAAGGATATCATTTTTACGAGACATTAATTTCAATTCTAAACTGATCATTTAATCATGTTTCAAGTATATTATTTTAATATCAAGGCTCACATCTTTCTTTATGGGCGTATTGACCTGAATAATAAAACTCTTCTGAGACACTGTTAGAAATTTCCATGCTAATTTGCAGACATGTGACTAGAAGTACTGTAATTTTCAAGTCTAAGCTCTACTCTCAACTCTGAGCATTTGATAGTGTAATTGACTAATGAGTATTGCCAAATTTCTGATTCTATA
>JBAGKK010520470.1:0-13279 GCA_037177015.1 Euceroptres primus
AAATATTTACTGATTTCAGAAGATTTTACTAGATTTAAAAAATTTTCAAGAATTTCACCGATTTTGAGAGGAAAAATCAAAAATGTCTGGCTAACGAACTCTTCCTTTCTAGTGTGCTAAAGCGCAATATAATCCCATAATTTTTTCGAAAGTCTTTGGTGAAGAAAAATTAGCTTTGAAGTTTTTAACACTATTTTTCACAATTAAAACGAAAATTATTTATCCAATCAAAAAACGGTTAATGGAAAATTGGTAAACCTTTTTAAGGTCAATCATTTTTTTGTAAGATTTTTTATTTTTTTAACAAAATTTTTAAGATTAAAACGAAAACTACTTATCCTATCAAAAAATGATCAACAAGAATTTTTCATTGAATATTTTTTCATATCTTACGTATTTTGGCGGGAAAATTTGAAATTTTGATATTTTAAAAAATTCAAAAAGTTGTTATTTCACTCTTGTAGAGCTTTCAAAAAGCAATGTTTTTCTTCTCTTGACTTTTTTTCATATCGTGCGTTGTTTGACTTAAAATCTTAATTTTTTTTGTTGATTTTTTGAATTTTAAAAATGCTATAAGTCTGATAATTTTCATTTTATCGAAAAATATCACAAGGATAAATTGTTCTTCTTTCTGAGTACTATGAATATCCGTACATAGAATATGTAAATTGCAAAAAAAAGTGGTCTAAAAAATTTTCAATAAAATATCAAAAATTTCAAAACTTTTTGAATTTTTATTCAAAATGGCTGGCTAACGAACTTGACCTTCATTTTAGGACACTAAAAGAGTATACCAAAGGCCAATCCAATTTATCAACTCTTTCAAAAGTAATCGTGCTAACAAGAAAAAATCTACAGACAGACGGACAGACAGTCAGACACATTCGCGAAAACCATTTTTTTGAGTTCAGGGGGTCTCAAAACGTGGACATTTGACAAAAACCGTGGGGGGGGGGGGTCAAGTTTTACACAAATCTAACCTTCTCTGATGAGAATGTAAAAATTCATGGTATCGATTTTTTTTTGTACTTGCAAATGCAATAGTACAAAACGATATAAAGAGCACATTAATGTAGTACGTAGAAGCTGCTGTTAAGGCGTGTTAAGATACAGTTCGTTACATCGTGTCCCTGAATACAATTAAGTCAGCCCAAAGGTCAACGAGATGGGCAAACGATTAATTTCTCGATTAGTGCAATGAGTTCTGGCTAGGAATTATATAAAGCAACCTTTATCAATTTACTTACGCTTCTGCAACCTTCGAAATTTTAATAATTCGTCGGTCAAGTCTCTGTTTCAGGATATCCACGTCTCTTTGTAATGACTCAGCCGACTGCTTTAACATAGAATTTGTACGAGGAGGAGAAATTCTTCCACCTGCTACTCCCAGCTGCAAGTGCTTGCTTGCCTTAACAATAGGCTTATGACTACGACAAGCTTTCTTTATATCCAACTCTGTTGTATTCACGCAGCCAGGCTGAAATTATTTTGAACACAAATTAATTAAAGGTCCAATTAATTATTATACTTACAGAATTAAATTAAATCTAAAAAAAAAGTTCAGGAATAAACTTCAAATGATCTTGCTTTTCTTATATAATTACCATTGGTCGATGAACATCCCAAAAAGCTCTTTCTTGACTGTCCAGTACTTTCCTCTCTAACTTGTCTCTTTTCTTATCCACTTTGCTCTGAGCTTCTGCCTGCATAGAGATAAACTCCCACTTCCTGGAAAACATTTTTTGCAGCCGAGCCAGGTTTTCAGCCTCGTAGTCTGCGAGTTCTAATCGAGTTTTGTTCTGCATTGTTCGCTTGCACAAGTACACAGCTGTAAAAAGAACGTTCAAGAAATTTTAAGACCTTCCAAACACTTGGAAGTGTTTTATTCGTGAATAAAGAAGCCTTTCAAGTTGAATTAATAGGTAAATAATTTGAATTTAAATAAATGACTTTAAATGAATAATTAAGAGATTAAAAGAAATTTACCGTAATCTGTATTTTCAGGTTCCCAGCAATTCGAAGGCCAGAAATAGGGAGTTTGGAATCTATAAAATGTGTTGTCATTCTTGACGGTCAGACAGTGATCGTCAATGGGGAAAAAGTATCCGTGGGAGGCCATGAGATGTCCAACGTGAAGGGCCTCTGCAAGAAATTCTGACATACCAGTGGTGTACACAGTTATTTACGTAAGTGATATATAATACAATTAACAGAGATCACAGTCAGTCTCCTATTCCCCTTCTTTCTCGTAATTTCCCACTGTTCCCTTTTTTATCCCTATTATTCTTACAACCCCCTAAAATCCTTTTATTTGATATTTTATTCCCGTTTTCCCCTTTTTCCTCTTTCCCCCCCTTTCTTTATTCAAAGTTCCGATTAAATTTCCAAAAATTATGAGAAATGGAAACTTATAACATTCAAAAATTATTTCAATATCATCTGAAATGTTTCATAATTCCCAAATTTTCATTTTTCGATTCCACAATAGAAACTAAAATTTTCTAGGTTTTTCCAGAATCTTTTAGAATTCTTCAAAATCTACGAGACTTCCAAAATCTCCTTATTTGCTCCAGAATCTTCAAAACCTATCTGGAAATCTGTAAAAATTCTCGAGAATATAAATTCCGATTAATTTTCAAAAAATTATGAGAAATAGAAACGTATGACATTCAAAAACTCTTTAAATATTATCTGAAATTTTCCCAATTTTCAAATCTTCTAATCGATTCCACAATAAAAACTAAAATCTTCTAGGTTTTTCCAGAATCATTTAGAATTCTTCAAAATCTACGAAAGACTTCCAAAATCTTCTAATTTCCTCCAGAATCTTCAAAATTTAACTGAAATCTATAAAAATTTTAGAGAATAATCGAGACTGTTCTAGAATCTTCCACAATCACTCAGATTCTTCTGGATTCTTTCATAATTTTATGGATATTTTGGGTTTAAAAAATTCTATAAGATTTTAAAAAGATGCTAAAAATTCTAAAGATTCTAAAAAACCCAGAAGATTCTAAACGATTTTTAGAATCTTCTGGGTTCTTCTATAATAATAATCTCATCAAATCTTAAAGAATATCCCAAAATTCTTTAATCTTCAAAATACACTAGAAGGGTTCAGAAACTTTTAGCATTTTCAAAAATATTCAGAACTCCAGAATTTCCAGAATTCTAAAGAATCATTCAGAAATTTAAAAAATTCTAAAATCATTCTAAATTTAATTCCAAAATCTACAAGTCTTTTATGATCTTGAAGAATCTTCTAGATTGTTTTCAGAATCTTTCTAAAATTCTGTACTTTTTGAAAATCTTAAAAACAAAAATCTTGAATTGACTACAAGATTTTTGAACTTTATGGCAGAATTCAAAAGATTTTTGAGGATTCTAAAAGATTCGAGAATATTCGAGACTATCCTAGAATCTTCTCTAATCATCCATATGATTCTGAATTCTTCCATAATTTTATGGATCTTCTGGGTTCTAAAAATTCTAAAAGATTCTAAGAAGACTCTAAAAATTCTAATGATTTAAAAAAAACCCAGAAGATTCTAAAAGATTTTTAGAATCTTCTGGGTTCTTCTATAATCTTATAAAATCTTAAAGAATATCCCAATATTCTTTAATCTTCAAAATACACTAGACTGTTTCAAAATCTTTTAGAATTCTCAAGAATAAGAATTCTGAAGAATTATTTAGAAACCTCTAAAATCTACAAAAATCTCCCGTAATCTTGAAAAATCTTCTCTAAACTATTTTCAAAATCTCTCTAAACAAAATTTGTAGGTACTTTTTGAAAATCTAGAAAAAATATCTGGAAGAGCCTAGAAGATTTTACATGTTTATGACAGAATTTAAATGATTTTTGAGGATTCTAAAAGATTCTGAAACAGTGTAAAATATTTTTTAAATTACAATAGATTTTGGGTGTGTATTTCAAAATTTTAAGATTTTTGTGATTTGGGGTGCATTTTAAGATTTTAGAATACTCTGAAAAAGTATTGATATCTCTGTATGAATTTCAACGATCCTGGAAAATTTTAGAAGGTCCTAAAAATCCTGGAGGATTTTAGAATATTTTGAACGAATTTGAAAAAACTTGAAAGATTTTGTAAGAATTTTTTAAAGAATTCCAATAAGAAGCGGATTTTGTAGCGGATTTTGAGGGATTTCAGAAGATTTAGCGAATGGAAAATTTTTAATATTCTAAAAAATTCAGGTTGTCAAAGAGTCCAGGAGATTTCGCGAAAGATTTTAGAAAATGCTAAAGAGTTCCAAAGATTCTTAAAGTCTAAAAAATTTTGGAGTATTTTATTAGATTAGAATCTAAGATTTTTGAGGATTTTTGAAAATTCTCGAGCATTGCAGCAGACTCATTTCGGGAATTTGATTTATTGAAAATAAAAAAATTCAACAATTTTATAAAATTTGATTTTACTTATAAAAATATTGCATTTATTAACATTTACTGGCTCCCTTAGTATTTTTAAAAGAAAAAAATTTCCTTCTTCTCTTAAAAAAATCCTCTTTTTCGAAAAAGAAATCCCCTATTTCCCTGAAATTAAACAACAGAACCGCAGTGATCCCTGAATTAAGACCAATTCTTTCCATATTAGAGTTTCTCTAATTAGCTCTTAAATTAACTGATTAACTTGAAGAACAACTGTCCACTACAATTTGTTTTCAAGCACCAATAAATTAAAATGAAAAAAGAGTTTTCCTTTTAAATATCTTGCCATTAAATAGTAAATTTAAAATGTTTTTGAATTTTGAAACCAATTAGAAATGCTGTTAATCATACCTTGATCATCAATATCCAAATTCTTCATCATCCACGTTATCAAATCGGTTCCTGTTTAACAACAAACAATCAATCTACTATTTAGAATTTAGATCAATTTAGTTCAGAATTACATTTTTAAAAGGACATCTACCTGTAAAAACGGAGGGAATTTTACTTATAAAGCTTTTAACTGTCTTCACTGGCACACCGTTTGATTCATCCATCATTTTCTCCACGATCGACTCCATCTAAATAACCAGAAAACATTTAATACTCACTCATTCTTGATATAAAATTTTGTCTTAACTTCGAACCTTTTTGTAGACCAGATAATTTGGAGTGTCTTCAGCACAAGTGATGGCCGCATATCCGGAAGCATACTGAGGTGGATCTCGTGCGATTTCCGGCTCACGTGTACTTTGCTCATTATCTGAAGATCTTGCTCCAGGTTGTTCCGAACTGCCTTCTACTCCGTTGCTCTCTGCCGGCTTTCGCCTGCGGCAGGTAGACTTTTCGGTGCTCATGGTTACCATGTCCGCGCTAAGGATGGCGCATCATCGCCCACCTGAAAGAGCAGAGGCAAAAATAGATTCTATGTGTCATCCGATATACTCCTATTTTTGGAAGGGTAGTTTAAACGAGAATCTAGCTCAAGATCATATTCCTCTTTCTTTTTTTAAATTATAAACATTTTTCCAACATTATTAAATCATTTCCAGCTTTGGATGCTTTTAAATTTTAAAGTCTCAAAGACTGACGCCTCCTTTCTTCAATATTTGAATTATTGATACAGTTTAGTTTGACTTCACTTTAAAGCTTTCTGAGAATCTATAAGTGAACCTTGATATTTGAATCTAGATTATCATGAAAGTTTTAGTACAAATCTTGTGAAAATCGATTGGCAAATGAAGTCTAGAGACTCATCAACATTGATTTTATACTCTTCTATAATATTCATAAATCAAAAACTATTTCATATTCATAAATTAAAAACTATTTCAGTTTTCTCTGGAGAGTTACTTTTCCATCTCTGATCTAAAAATAGTTCATGCATTTTGTGCTAATCCTTTAATGCTGAATTTAGTTTTTCTTTTATTTTTAGCATCCGGGAGTTAATTACAGTGAGGGAATTGAAATTGACTGCAACCGAATGAAAATCGGATCAACAGTTAGTGAATAAGCATTCACGTGGGCTGATGTGAACGAGGAATCCTGATCCGGGCAAATTGGATGCGTAACGTATTTCCGTCAGCGTCGAGGGATTGAAGCTGTGGTGAGTAAATAAAATTCACGTCATAATTCCGAATCGAACTGGCTTCATTTTTGAAAGTGTAATTGAAAAATAACGAGATACAGACCTGGATGACCAGAGAGACAAGGCAAACAGTATTGATCACCGGCCTACAACGATGTTTCTATAGATATATCTAGACTTTCCAGCCCTCCTACCTATTGACCTACCCACACTCTCGTCATGAACCTCCAACTTCTGCTCTTTTCTATAAGGATTTCGAACCTACCACCTGATGCCGTGCTACAAGGTCGCCCAGTCGACAAAGGGTTGGCGATTGAATTTTCAAACTTTTCACCTTTTCACATCTTGCTGACAACGCTCTAAAGGTTTTTCTCATCTGCCAGTCGAAACAATTGTTTCTTTCTTGAAAACTTTTTCTTTCCTGTTATGATGTTCGGAAACTTGAGTTTTTGTTGTTTTTTCTCCAGCTATCTAAAACTTTTCCAAACACTCCGAAGCAAAGAATATAAACTTTCAACTTTGCTTTCCTGTTTATTTTTATGACCAAGGCTATAAAGGGAACAAAGTTGAGGATAATTCTCTGTGTTTCACTCTCTGAAGAAAAGGTTTTACGAAATGAGAGCTTATCAAGATCAAGAAAGTTGAGTTGCAACACCTTGCAATCACTTGACAAATATTTCTTTCTTTATTTTCTGTGTAAAGGAATTCTGGAAATTTTAGTTTAGAGGGAAACTTAAAGTTTTTTCTTTTTCAAAAATAGTGAAAAAATCATTGAAATTGGTAACAAAAGTGAAGAGTTTTCTATTTTTAATTTTTTAATTTTGGGAGGAAAAGGATGCTTTAAACTTTGAAGTTTCGTTCTCTCGCTTAATTAATTTTGTGTGAACCCCTTGACGACCGTGCCTGAGTTACCTCAACCGCTGTGGTTGCACCAATATGACCATCACACCTAAACTACCTCAAACTCAATCAGCTTTACTGGAATATTTTTAAAAACATTTTTGCTAATTGAATTTCACAGTTTATTGATTTCTCAATAAGCGGCTATAACTTACTAAATGAAGTGGAATATTTTTCTTGCGAATGTAAATACAATTAATAAACAGTTAAAGCCAAATTGAACTACTAAAATTAATGAATCGATCGATATTGCAAATATAATTTTCGTGGTGTTAAATTAAGCTTAAAAAATTCTTTAGTCTCAGAGTTTTGGAAACATCTACATTGTCAATTTTTTTTCTAAATCTACAGAATTTATGTACAATTTTTACAAAATTTAGATTTTTAAATTGACTTTATCTAGAAGATAATTTCATTTTTATGAAACCCTTAAAATCAAAGAAATTCTGAAACTTAATTTAAATGGCATTAAAAATTTTTTGAACCTCTGGAAACTTTCTTGCACTCAAAACGTGTCTAAAAAATTCAGAAGACTTCAGCATTTTATTTTAGTCTGAAATGGATGTTAGCTTTTGTTTTTATTTCTGTATTCAATATTGTTTTTATTTTTTGTAAAATTTTTTGCTATCTTAAATGCTCAGATTTAAAATATTTTTTTGGATACATTTTTGATGGAAGAAAGTTTTCAAAGGCTTTAGTCAATTTTAGAACAATTTGTAGAGTTTCCAGAAGTTATTTTGATTTTAAAAGGTCCATAAAAATTCGATTTTTTCATAGATGTCAAATTAAAAATCCTCCCAAATTTATAAAAATTGGAAATATTATGTAAATTATGATAAAAATGAAGAATAGTACTTTTCCAAAGCTTCAAACTTAAAATGTACCTACCTAAAAAAATTGAGAAATCTTCAGCATTTAAAATTTTTTTTAAATTTAAAAGTAAGAAATTTTTTAAAAGAACTTTTGAAACTACAATTTATATTTTAGGAAGAAGTAGCAATCACTAAAACATTTAAAAAGTATAAAAATGAGAAACGTATAAAAAATTATAAATTTTTATACTTTTTTATATTTTTTATACTTTAAAAAAGAAAAATTTAAAAATGAAAAGAGAAAATTACAAAACTTGGTACCAGTATACATTTTTATACTTTTTATACTTTAAAAAAGAAAAATTAAAAAATCAAAAGAGAAAATTACAAAACTTGGTATCATTTGAAAATGTCAATTTTCATTGCAATTATTAACTTCAATTTATATTTTAGGAAATAGTAACAATCACTGAAACATTTAAAAAGTATAACAATGAGAATCGTATAAAAAAGTATAAAATAAAAAAATTTTTAAAGGAAAAAAAAACTACAAAATTACAAAACATTACAAAACTTGGTACCAATCATTTGAAAATGTTGATTTTCATTGCAATTGTCAACATAAGTCTTTATTTAAAACATACAGTGTCAGAACATTGCAAAATATAATATTTATTACAGAAAATAAACAACAAGTAAACACTTTTTGCTTCCTCAAAATAAATAATAAACTTTCTTTCACATTTTTATAGTTTTTAGAGTGAAAAAGAAATTGCTGCTTCCTCCTAAAATAAAAAAGAGCTTTTTGCTTATAAGAATTCTACAAAAAAGTTAAAATTCATTTTAGACTAAAATATAACTTTCTTTGATAAAAAAATTGAAATTTCCAAAATTCAGGATCATTCAATTTTTTAAAGGTACATTTTGAGTGGAAGAAATTTTCCAGAGCTTAAAACAATTTTAAGATAATTTGCAGAGCTCCCTCCCAAATTTATAAAAATTGGATATTTATATTTTACTACGTAGATTAAGAAAAAAAATGAACAATAAAGATTTTTCTGAAACTCTGAGAATAAATTTAAACTTACTTTGGCTCCTCGAAAATTCAAGATCATCACAACACAACAATTTATTTCAAATCTGAAATTTTTCAATACGAGGCTGTTTTTGATTTCTAGAATCTTTTTCTTGACCCAACTTGCTTTCATCCTCAGCTAATTTAATTCCAATTGACAAAATTGGAGTCTTTTAATTGTAATATAATTTTTTTCCATTTCATAAAAGTAATTCAAGTTGAGAACTTTGATTTCTCAGAGTCGAGATTTAAATATGAAAAATTTAACTAATTAGAAACCATCGATACTTAAAAACCTTTAAATTTGAAATATTTATTTGGAAACGATTCCAATGATGGCTAACTATTAATGGGAAAATAATTATTGATGACAAAATAATGAATAATTATTTACATAAATTATAATTATTAACTGTGACTGTCTATTTTTTAAAATTATTAAATTTACAAAATTGCAATTAACTCCGTCCAGGAAATGAAAAATAAAATAAAACTGAATACCATTTTTGTCAGGACCCAGAGGTGAAAAAATTGAGGCTCGTTTTGTCGAATGATTCTTTCTGTGTCAATGGGAAGCAGATGACTGCACTTCACCACTTCAGTGAGAAAGAAGCATGTAACAGGTGTAAACAAATGAGGTAGTACTGAGCGCAACGTTACCTGTCGCAACGAGAAGTATACTCGGCTTATCTTCAACACGAAATCATGAGGTTCTTTACGTGCTGAGTACTTGAATTCTAAAAATAGCTGCATGCACGAATGAAATGATTATTAATACTCACACTTAAAACAGGATTATCTTAATAGCACTGGTACAAAACTGGAAAACGTCTTAGAATCCTTAAAGATGAGAGAGATATTTTTTAATTTTTCAACGTTCTCCAATTAAAAGGATGAGTTTAAAATATCGATGCATTTTAATATTTTATCCCAGGGAGAAACCGAGGGAAAATAGATTCTGAGATAAAGGGAATTTCCTTCTCGCATTTTTAATAAAAATATTATTATGAATTGGAGACTAAGAATAGAAATTTCAGTTTTAAGCACTGTGATTAAAGATGCTGGAATATCTTGGATCAACAAGTGGTCATCACTTTAATGTACTTTTTTATGTATATCATAGTACCTTTTTATGAATAATATCAGTCACCAAGTTTTTAAATAGCTTTCGGGTTCAATTAATCAGAAGTTATCACGTTCAGATCACGATAAGATGATTATACCGTGTTCTTTCATAAAATTTATTTTACGAGTCTCTAATACGTGTATAAAGTAACTTATGGTTTTATGAGATCCAAACATGCAAGAAATTACAAGAGATACGTTTTTTTATAGATCGGCTACTTTTTAATTCTGCAAGGAACATTTTTAAATTCTCAGATATTCGCTTTTAATTTGAATAGATTGTTTGAATTATATATTATGAATTATAGAGATCGTTTGAATTTTCAGTATTTAAGAATTCAGCATTCAGAATCTAATAAAAACTAAAAAACATTTTTTATCAAGAAAAAGGGATTTTAATTATTTTCTAGTTTTTCGCGATCCTGGAAAATACCCTCAAAGGAAATTAATTAAAATAGCGTAATTGAAACTCAAATTGTGCTAAACGAAATCTTCCCTTGACAGTCTAATTTGTGTGTCAGGCGACCCGGAAAAAGTGAGACGTCCCAGGGACTTCTGTGCACGATGTTGTGCAGATATATACATATTAAGCCCTGCGTGTACTACAAAGTCCTTTACGAATTCGTATAACTCCAAATATTATAATTCCAAGTCACGCAAAACTAATTTAATAGTGACACATGACACAAACAGTCCCCAAAAAATGACAGGGTTATTTATATATCAGTCCATTCATTAAAAATATCAACTTGTAAGTTTGGACAATCTTATCTTCTCCAAAATACAAAATTAGAAGAAAGATATTAATCTTTCTTCTTCTTTTTTTAAGATATTAATCTTTCTTTCTACTGTCTGCTTTTATACATATATATTTTGAAGTCCAAAAGTTGTATATTTTTTTATATACAATATCAATATCAAATAGTCAAAATTGAAGAATCAACTTTTACTGGTTTATTTCAAAAATGAATTTTTAATTTGAAAAATCAATCGGAGTCTGTGGAGTCCATAAGAATTTTTGGATCACTGAGAGACATTTTGATTTTGATTAGAGAATCATGATATTTTTTTAATCTAGATTTTTTGGCGTCTATAGATTTTTCTAGTCTAAATTTTTTTGGAGTCTAGATTTTTTTAGTCTAGATTTTTTGGAGTCTAGATTTTTTTGAAACCCTTTGATTTCGAGGGATGGATGCTTAGAAACGAATTAACTCACTAACAATTTTCCTGTGATTTTTTGAACTGGAAATCATCATCTACTGTAATTGAAAAGTACACTAGTACAGGCACTAATTTCACTCACTTTTTCATTTAGAATTCACCGAAACATCGCGATGGGGTGAGCTAGGAGCTCGACATTTCACCCCTTTCAATTTCCAGGGTCGGTATGTCCTGACAGAATTTAAGAACCGAAGGAATATTGGAATTTAGACTTCTGATGAGATTCACCGTGAACTGCCGTGAACGGCAAAGAACGCGACTGCGTGCTTTTCGTGCTTTCAGCTTTCTTACCCGCCTGGTGAAAGCAATGTAGACGGCTGTGCAGGCTCGAGGGTGACAAACAGGGACGGAATTATTTAGGGTAGAACATCCCTCTCATATTTAAAAAAAAAATCCATTTATAGAACTGTCCAATTTAATCTTGAATTTAATTTATTAGAACTGGAAACTAAGCATTTTTTCAGGCACACATTTTTCTTTTATAAAAAGAGATAAATGACTTTTTTGCCTGTAATAAGTATTTTGTGATCTAAAGAAACAAAATCTATCAATATTAAAAAATTGAAGTTTAGGATCTTTTTGAATTTTTTTTTCTCTAAAACCATTTATTTTGAATCTGAAAACCAGAATGCAAGATGATAAATTGATTGGATAAGTATAAAAATATTATTAGAAGTTTTTGAAGTCACCAAATAGAAGTTCGTTTTTATGAATAAAATATATAATAAAATAAGAGAGCAATCAGCTTATAAGTATAACTTCTTGTTCAAGTGGATCGTACTGCCTTATTATAATTCTAAGAGGTCATCGATTAATCTGGTTCAGTCCGTTCTAATATTTAAGAGACAATCAGTCTGGCATTTCACTTCCAGGGTAGTAAAATATTCATTTGAAAAAAGAAAATTCTCTGAAGAGATATAAAAGTAGACGTCTATATTAATTCATGACATTTAGAAAAAAGAGAAACTGAACTTGATTTAAAATTCCTTTTGGAGCAGAATCTTGATGGATAAATAAAAGTTGGTATTTTTAATCAAAATTAATTAATTGATCTCATTAGGAGAATTTTTGTTAAGTAGATTACATCTACAATCGACGATTGGTCCAGATAAACAAGTTTAGTAGTTTTTGTTTATTTTTTATTTAGTTTTGATTTATTTTTTTTCGAATCACAATGAAAGTTGGTGGATAAAATTTTATGTTAATTTAGATTATTACTGCTTCTGTCAGATTCATTTGGTTCCAAATTATCTTTGAATGTAGTGCCCTGTTGCGTACCTGTTGCTCTTATCTTGTTACTTTCCTGGCACAGAGGCCAGATGGAATGAAAAAAGCCGGATGCGAAGAGCGCAGGATCGTTTCCTCGCTGTTTCAATGCATAGATGTCACAGAGGATTCTCTGTCCGGCTTCCAAGTTCAACTCTATAAAATTCTTTCCCATTTCTGTCATTAGTCTGCAAAAAAAAAACGAGACAAAATCTTATATTTTTCAGATTTTTGGATTTGAATTCCAAAGTCACCCTGAAATTTTTGTTCATTGTAATTCTCGATGTTAAAAATTACTTAAAATAAATTATAAATTAATTTTATCTGTCCATCTTCTATTTTTTTACTCTATATATAGAATTACTATAGGGGTGTTTTTTTGTGATAGGGTGACTTTTTTTGTTAAGGGTTTTTTTTTTGCTACAGATGAAAAGAGGCGTGTAACCACTCTTTCGAAAGCTAATTCGATCCTGATGATGAGGAAAATAGTAAGAAATTTCTACTTTTCTTACTAATTTTTATTCATTTTTTTTTTTTTTGGAAAAAATGGAAACAATTTTTTTTTTGTTTTATGGGGCATTTTAAAAATGTTTTACTGTTAAACTGTTTGATTGTGAGGAAAAACAACTTTTTATTAGTGCAGAATTTTTTTTTATTTTTGAATTAGCGAAAAATATTCATTTTTATGTTTTATAATTTTATCATAATAATTCATAAAAATAACAGAAAGAAATAAAAATAGAAAAAAATGTTCTGAAAAATAATTGTTTTCGTAGAAAATGTTGATGTATGTAGTTGGCTTTAGGGTCAGGTGAATTGAAACCAATTAAATTGCTTCAAACGTT
>JBAGKK010520481.1:0-13277 GCA_037177015.1 Euceroptres primus
TGTAGTCGACTAGAAACCGTACATTCTGAATTTGAAGCATGGGCGCTCGCGACGCAGAAGCCGCGCGCAAGAAGTGTATATATATCTCCACCAATTCTTTCGCCCCATTTTCGACCATGGATCATTTTAAAGGGAAAAAGTCAAGCCTTTTTTTAAACATAATTTTGGAAAGAAAATTAACGGCCGCACTTGGAGAAAAACTCAAAAATGTGTTTAAAATTAAAAAATGAAGCTTAAGTAATTTTTTTTATCTAAAACCATTGCCTTCAGCGTAAAGCTAATGAAAAAACGTTTCTAAGACCTCCATAAAAAAGTTAATTTGGATATCTTTTGTAGAAGTTATGGTTAATTGAGTATCAGTGTGCGCGGTAAAAGGTTGAAAATTCGAGCCCCTGCATACTGACAACCCGTCGTACTAGAGACGTTCTCTTAGGGGAATTAAAAGAGGTTCACTAGGAAAGCAATTTCGCGAACTTTCAAGGAAATCGGAGACAAAAAGTTTTTAGGCGTGTACACTTGACGAATTTTGCCCCATTTATCTTATTGCCCACCATCGTGTTTAACACAAATACTTGCTCCACGGTCCCTCTGCCTGGTCTAAAGCCACCTTGTACCTCTGACAGCTTGTCCTCTTTTTCTAGCCAAGTGCTCAATCTACTTGCTATCACCGAAGCTAGGATTTTATACCCTATATCTAATAGGGAGATGCCTCTGTAGTTACTTGTCGAAATTTCGTCTCCCTTTCTGTGAATTGGAAAAATCGTATCCGTACACCAACCTTAACTAGTTTTTTCTCTAGCCACAACTCCTGAATTAGTTGAATAAGTTCCTTTCTCCCTTTCTCCGGTAAGTTTTTTATGTATTCCGCCTTTCTGAATTTGTGCAGAAGTTTAAATAGATTCCTGCGCTTGAGTCTGTACCCGCCTGTGTCCCAGCTTACCTCTCGATCAGAGTTGACCTTTGCTCTCGTTAGCATGCCCGCAGCTTTGGCGGCTTCGCTAGTTGTATTTCCTCCCAAATCTTTTCTTGGTCGCGACTACTCTCGCTTCTGTTCATTCACTTTTCCAACCACTCTGCCTGGAATTTTTCAGCCTCCATTTCCTTTCATTTTAACTTCTTTGAGATCTTTTTGCTCTTTGTCACTGTATCTTTTTATCTTCAAAACTCCATTCTAACCTATAGAAAATAGGAGAATGGTCGGAACCTTCTTGAGCCGTTACCTTCAAACCAAAGAACCAATCTGGAACACCTTTTATTTCCGTCATTTTCAACATAACCAAATCCAAAACTCCACCTAGTCCCCCGCCATATCCTATGCAGGTTACTTTTCCTTCTTCATCTCCCTCACTTCTTCCGTTCATAATGATAAAAGCCCTCTCGTCACACCACCCTTGTGAAAATATATACCAGATTTATACCCTGTACATACACAGCATTTTTAGACTTGGTCTAAAAGTGATTTAAAAGTGGTATATTATGGTCGCCAGGAGACCACGAAAGTTTTGACTTGTGCAGGTAAAATCGTTATTGGATCCTGCTGCACCGGTCGGCCCTGACCGTCATGAAATCGAAGAATACTAATCCCTTTTTGCATTGCTTAAAATTATTTATTTATTCATAACACCATTATAATTATTTTTATCGGAATTCACGTTTATATATTTCTTCTTTATTATGTATACAGTATATCTCAATGATGGTGAATCCAAAAATTTTATCCATTTTTGCGTATCTCTAGCGGTTTACGAGATACATTAAAAAATACGAACTTTACATTTTTATAAAATATTTATTATGATAGACTTGAAAGTAACATAAAGAAAATACTTTTATTACAGAGTTCCGAGAAGGGTCCTCAATATAGTCATTTGTCTTTCGCAAAGTTTATTGCGGAAGAAGGATAGAATAAGAAATATATAGATCCATAGATTAGCCACGGAAAATAGGCTCTATTTCACTAGTCTAAAAGTACTGCAGGTATAAACTAAACAGTATATACCAAAGTAAGACCTCCAGATTCCTCTTCACACCCAGTAAGTGGCCACAGAGGGGGAGTCTTCTTCATTCTCTTTTCTTCTTTGAACGTTTCCTGGAACAGTACCACTTCAGCGCCTTTCCACAGACTGCGATTCTTTCTTACATTCGCCTTGTCTTGAACGTTTCATTACAACACAAACAGTTCACCAGCTGTTGGCACGTTTCCTGCTTCCCTCTCGAAAAGTAGAACTCCCCTCCATTTCCTTTTTTTTCAGAGTCAGCTCACCCTGGAGTTCGTCCCAGAACAATCACGTACCGCCTATCCATAGTTTTTAAAACCCTATTCTTGCTAACTTGCCTGTTATTCTCCAAGCTTCGGCCTCTCTTTCTAGCCAATTTTGTACTTCCTTTTGTCTAGGTATTGGGTCATCTAGAATCGATACACCCCATCCTTCTTCACTCAGTGTGGACCTCTTCCTCATTAAATTAAGTTTTTGGTTCATTTCTTCTAGTCTCACTAACCAACCGTCATTCGTCACTAATATTCTCATTTTATCGACTCTAATCTTCACCTGTAGCGCGATCCAAGCCCAACTTTCCAATTCCTCATTCTTCTCCCGTTTTAGTAATGTTAGCCTTTTCAACACCACTTTCTCTCACGCCTCTCTTTCACCTCCGCTTCCCAATTAGCCTCATCTAATTTCTTCGGATGTGGGTTAGTCGTTAGTTTAGGCCTTGTTTCCTTCCGACACTCTTGGCCCCCCTCCGGGACCACTAACTCACGTGTCGCTTTCACGGCCTGTCCTGTCACACTTTTGGTCTTTCCTAATATAACTTAACGACACCACTTTCCATCGAGCACATTTCACTTTTTTTTTTGCGAGATCACTTAATAAAATTTCAATACTTATCTCTTTTCTTTCCAAGTTTTCCTTCAAACTGGCGTTCTCCTGCCGTCGTTTTTCAATCTCTCTTAGACTCTCTACATACTGCTTTTCCTTCTTCCCTCCCCCCTTCCCTTTAAAAGTACTGCACGAGTCACCTTTAGATACTTGCCTGGTCATCTCTCTTCTTATAATTTTCTCAATTTCAGCTATTCTACTGTCCCACTTTTCATCGTCATTCTTCACTCAATCTGCCAACTCGCTTGAAAGAGATGTCTTCACACGGTCTCCGCCTCCTGTCATCTGCTCTGTGGTTTTATCTTCTTGCGGCAAAGACTCTTCGAAATTTCCTTAAAAAAGCCGCAGAACCGTCTACCTGCACTTCTGTATTATCTAATTCACAAGTTCCATTGCCTTTTCCTGATGTTTTATTATCACACCGTGCCTCCTTTACTGAAGTTTCATTTTCTTCTCGCATCGATCTTGCCAACTCTGACTTCACTTCGTCTTTTCTACTTCTTACAGGAGATCTCGCCACGCCTTCTAACTTCGAGAAATTTGCTCTTTTCATCTATTCTCAGTTCATTCCTATCTTTCTGTTTGTTTATTTGCTCCACGGCGTCTACTTTCCAGTACGTCTCCAGAGTGTTTGCCGCCGCTTTGTTCCCAGTGCCATCTTTGTCGGACCCGCCTAAATTAATCTTTTTCTTCGGTCTACCTCTCGCTTTCTTAGCGACGTTGCTTCCAGAGCTGCCCTCTGGGTTTACGTCATCCGACGTCATATCCGTCTTCTATCCCGCCTCTTAACTTATTTTTACTTAACCTCACTTTTAGCTAAACCGAAGATTTGCTTATCTAGAGCAGATCACACTCACTCAACACTCGTGTATTATTTAAAGGCCTTCCGCTATTAAATCTCTACTCACTGCTACACCGCTAGTTACCCATTGAAAAGATTAATCGGTCAAAAACACAGCAAATCACGGACAGTTACAAGGCGTGACGCTCCTCACACATACCGCAATCGGAACCCCAAATTATAAAATAATTTGTATTCTTCAAATATGTTTAACTTTATAAAATAGGATGCTGGTGAATCTGAATTAAGAAATCACAAAATAGCATTGAACTGCGATCGTTGGACTTTTGCTGATTACACTAATCCTGTACCATCGGGATCAATTCGAGGCGTCGGTGGAACAGTAATGGACCTTCGAATTCCACAACTCTTGGGGAATAGAATGTTTAAAGTAAAAGCGCGCCATGTTTATAGACTTGTGATATCAAAAACTTGATAATTTATTTAATTTAGTCAATGTTGTTAGGTTCCAGCTAGTCAAGGATACGATCATAATTTTTGTGTTCTTCGCAGCTGTCAGTCTGGTTCTTCATTTGTGGCCAGAGCGTTACATGAAAAGACTGGAAGGTGAAAATTACATTCTATTTCCGTGTATATTTTTATAACATATCTATTCTATGATATTTCTAAAAATAAAAATTGTTTTATATCTTTTCTTCCATCACTATTATCTTAGAGTTTTGGAAATTTATTCTGATCAACCTGGTGTTCAATTTTACACTGGAGGTCGTCTGCCTCCTGATTCATCTGGAGAAAAGTCCTCGCTCTTTAGTTGTTCCAAATCGGAAAAGGTAATATTATCAGAATGAGAAAAATAGAGACAAAATTATCATGATATAAACAATTTTTAAGAAAATATATATTTTCTGCAAAGTTGAAGACTGATAATATTAACGAAGAATTGTTAGAGTCAAATTATGACTCCCAAGAAGGGGAGAAAAATCAAATGGGGTCTGAAGAGGATTCAGTATCTTTAATAAAAAGTCTTGAATTTATTCCTGGAAAAGGAGGAGCTCGTTATAAAAAATACTGCGCTTTCAGTATCCAACCACAGAATTATCCAAATTCTGTTAATATTGTAAGATCCAGTACATTTCATTATTATTTTAAAAATTCAGTTTTTTTTGTCAATATTTTGAGGATTGAAATTGAAAAATATTTTGCAGCCTCACTTTCCTTGTTCTATTCTTCGCCCAGGGCAAATTTATTATAACGACATTATTTACAAATGTGGAGTTCAGCTAGGAAATTATATGTAATGAAATTTTATGGATATAAATTTCCAAGTAAAAAGGATCGTAAACTGGCAAACGAGTGAGTGAAATTTGACCTATTTAATTATTTCTAATTAACTTTACTTTCTTTACTTAAAATAATTTAAAGAGAACTTTAGATAATATTATTTATTATTATCGACCTTAATTAGGAATTTCAAAATTTCATTTAAATAAATTTTTATATCAACGTTTTGTGTTGTATATAAATTACTTTTTCCAAAAATACCCTTTATATAAAAAATAAGGTAAATTCGTAAAACATGTGGTTACAATAAGTAAATAAAACATTAAATATGAAATCCTTTTCAATTGGAAAACAAATATATACTTGCAGGTTAAATTTGTGACATAATATAATGATATTATAATAAGTATTATTTACATTTTAAAAAATGACGTAAAACAAAAAACAAAATTACATCAGCACGAGGATAATTCTTACATATCATATAAACTTACCCAGTAAGAAGCCCAGAATTGAAAAGCGTTGAGAATTTTCAATCCCGATGAATTCCAGTTTTAAATTTAAAAAATTTTTTAAATTCAAACTTTTGGAATTAAAAAAATTTTTTTCCTGATTCAATTAGATCAGTTCGAGGACCTACCCTTTTAGAATGACCCCAAAAGTTTGTCCATTTTTGTGTATCCGTTAGCAGCAACCGAAAATGAGCAGAATTCAATCCCTTTGAAAGCCATTTTTTAATTGAAAAAAATTTTTAAATTCAAACTTTTGGAATTTTGAAAATTTTTTTCGTGAATCAGTTAGATCAATTCGAGGACCTATCTTTTCAAGATGCCCCAAAAATTTTGTCCGTTTTTGTGTATCTCTTACCGTTTCCGACATATCTCAAAATTTGTAAAATCCGAAATTTTTTAATTTTGAAATTGTTTTTAATGGTTCAGTTAAACGAATCAGTTAGATGGAATTTTATCCGTTTTTGTGTATCTTCTACTGCTTTCTAAATACACTGCTCTCCTGCTTTTGGGCGGGTTTTAGGTATGGCCTGAATGGCCTTCGCGAAAACCGGAGGTCTCTCAAACGTAAACAAGTCAGGGCCGTTTGAACTATTTCTGTTCATTTTTGTCACGAGTGAAAAATATTTTTAAAATATAAGTTTAATTTAACGTTTACTTTAATTTTAAGTTGGTATAGGCTGCAAATTGCTCATATTCACTTGAATCTAGAACCTGCATCAATTCAGAGTTTCTAGTATCTATAGTAACTCGAAGAAACTTATTCAGATTTGCTTGCTGCCTAGTAGAGCGATGATCCCCACTCCAGACCGGCTCTGACTAGGTTTTGATAAACAGCAATTAACGAGGTAGATGGAGCTCCCCAAGAAACTCTGGAGATTACCTTCATAATATTGATGGCTTTGTGTGCTTTGACTGCAATATACTTAATATGTGGAACCCAAGTGAGCCTTCTTTCCAATATTATCCACAAATCCTAGGGTCCTCTTGGTCTGACGAGAAATAGAGATTCCTTTTGGAAGTCAGAAAAGAAATAAAGTTGAATATCCTAGCTGGAGCATCTAGGTCCTTAAGGAGCGCAATCAATTTACTAGGAAGGACAGAATTGAACGCCCCTTTCAAAAATCGATTGCTAGAGCAAGAGTACCCTTAGAGTTCCCCAGGCCCTGTAGGGCATTTGCAACAACTGTGGCAACACAGTCCAAAGAGGATCTCTCTCGTCTGAATCCGAACTGGAAGCTGAGGATCCAATCATTATGTTCAGTCAGCACGGTGGTCTTGAATCTCAGACAGGTTTGATAAAAATGCCAAACAAAACTAGCAACGGGGATTTGTTCCTGGGCCCCCAAAGGTATAAATCCGTTGAGTTTGAAATCCTATCTGCTAAATTAAGAAGTATATCTCAATGCTTAAGAAAAAGTCAAAAATATCAAAATATTGCATATTATCACTTAATTTTTATCAAGTATAGGCCGATGCAAATCGGTTTATAATAAATTTATCCAGTCTATATCGGTTCATTCGAACCAATATCTGTATGTCTGTTTTCCCAGAAAATTATTCCGAAACAGATTCCGAGAAGAAAAGGAACACGTATTCGGAAGGAGGTACTACTGCAAAAAAAAACAAGATATCTAGTGTCCATAGATTGATACTGTTGTGCATCGTGCCAGAAATCAAAGAGACTTATGACAATGTTAAGCTTCTGTTTGAGCTTACGGATATCAATAGCATTCCTTTCAAGTTTCTCTCTGATTTTAAATTATTGTTGATGGTTAATGGACAGCAGACGGCGACATCCATGTAACCGTGCCCATATTGTTTCATCTCATTAATAGACTTGAGGAATCTTGAGAAAGAAAACGTTTCAGCATAATGTGAAACAGAAGACTGCAACGAGGATTTCTCAGAAGCTAGTGGCGGTGATAAGATTTTCGAGCTCAAGACGTACAAAGATTTGCATGAAGATTACCAAAAATTTTCTTCCCTAGGGAATAAGAAAAAAAATGCCAAAAAATGTCTCAGCACGCTGAATCCTCCGCTCTTCACAGAAGATGATACAATGTGTATCGAAAAATGTGTGGTTCCCGAGCTGCACATTTTACAAGAATTTATGAACCATATATTTTGGGATGGATTAGTTCCTCTGGTTGGAGAAGAGAAGAAAACTCTGACCAATTAAACTGAAGTTGTTGCGAAAACTTACCATGGCAAAATTTTCGAGTGTAATGTGTGCAGAACGTTGTTAAAGCGTGCAGATCAACTTAATGACCAAGAGTTTTACCAAGATGTTGGAATCCTGGTGCTAGTTCCATTCATTGCAGCTATAAAAGCAATGGACAGGATTGTGACATGTTGCTTTTCCACAAAAGATGTCGGACCTAACTTGGAAAGGCATGTGAGTGAGCTTGCCAAGGCAGTTGAGAGCACAGAAGTGACCGAAACTTTAAAGGTCCACGTAGTCTTGACTCATCTTAAATACAGTCTTCAATTCTTGAATGGAAAGAGATTTGGCTTGTGGTCAGAACAGCCAGGTGAATCGGTCCACCGTGAATTCATGAAACATTGGGAAAAGTATAGAATAAACATTATTCATGATCCAACAAACTTAGAGAGATAGAAAAATACCGTTGTCCACTTTTCCACCATCTCGACACTTGTAAATTAAATTAAAGACATGTAATTTTAATAAGTATTTGAATAAATAATTACAAATTTTAACGATAAACAAAAGATCCCTCCATTATAAATCATTTACAACTATAAAGACTGGATAAATTCATTATAAACAGATTTGCATCGGCCTATACTTGATAAAAATTAAGTGATAATATGCAATACTTTGATATTTTTGATAATTATTTTTCTTAATTTAGCAGATAGGATTTCAAACTCAACGGATTTCACACCTTTGGGGGCCCAGGAACAAATCCCCGTTGCCCGTTTTCTTTGTCATTTTTGTCAAACCTGTCTGAGATTCAAGCCCACCGTGTACACTGCTACACAAGCCTTTCAAAAAGCTTCGTAGAGGTAGAAGTAAGGGAAATCGGACGAAAACCCTTACCCCCAGGTTTCGGGATAAACGAGACCAGTATGTTTCGCCAAGCTTCAGGAAAGGAGGACACAGCGAACATCCTCTTGAAAATTTTCAGCAAGAACTCTAAAACTGGAGGCCTTTAATAATCTCATATGAGATACCGTCTAATTCCGTGACTGACCGGGATTTGCAGGTGGAAAGAGCTGTAGAAAATTCATGCTGAGTGAAAGGTTAATTCATCACATCGGACTCATCAGCAATCAGTATAGGAGGAATCGGGACCAGAGGGACGTCTTCATAAACAAGATCATCTTGCAATTTCTTGAAAACTGGAGAGTTAGGGTCGGTGGAAACACCTGTGTTCGGGGCATTCTTTTTAGATGCCAAAGACTTAAGTGTTCTTTAGATTTTAGAAAAGCCATTGGATGGGTCAAGAGATTCGCAGAAATCCTTGAAAGATGAGTGTTTGATACTCCTAAGTTCCCTTTTGACTCGGTTGTCAACCTTGTTAAACAAGGCCCTCTCAGCAAAGGTTTGGTTTGCCAGATACTGTTTACGTGCCCTTCTTCTTCTCTCTTGAGCCTGGTCACAATCATCGTTCCACCTCAAGGGCTGCGATTTTCTCAAACCTAAATGAGAGGATGGGGAAAAGGCTCCATATTCCTCAAGAATAGAGTCAACAGCATCAATAAATTGGTCGTAACCCTTCGCTGGATCCTTACCACTGTCCAAAGGCAGGGAAAGGGCTGGAAAAAGTTCATCGGTCTTGTGAGGAAAGCGAGACCAGTCTAGAAATTTGATGTTGAAACGATTGGAACGAGATCGAGACATAGTTGTTGATACATCTAGTGTGCCGAAGACGACTAGATGGTCAGAACCATAAGAG
Source organism: Euceroptres primus (assembly GCA_037177015.1). NCBI lineage: Eukaryota > Metazoa > Arthropoda > Insecta > Hymenoptera > Figitidae > Euceroptres > Euceroptres primus. The sequence goes on from JBAGKK010520481.1 coordinate 9,395, forward strand.
TCCTCGAACAACCGGGCAGCAGCCAGGTGAGTTAGTGAAGAAGAAAGAAGAATTAGGTCAAGATTATTTCCAATCTGACCTGGGATCGGGATAAAGGTAGGTTTTGAATCTTTCAGAGGCAAAAGGTCAAAGTGTAGGACAGACTTGGACAATTCTCTTTCTTGCTGGTTGCAGTTAAGAGCACCCCAAGATGTAGAATGGGCATTGAAATCTCCACACAGTGAAAGAGCATCAGCCACTGCAGAACGACTCATGTGTTCCAGCCAAAGATCATGTCCAATAGCCGAGTCAGGTGGGGCATAAATCGAGAAAACAGCTAATTTACCTATAAATTTATTTATGGTAATTCCCACCGCATCAATTTAATTCGACCAAGGACCCTGAAAATTAAACGAATTCACCACAAATTTCTTCCTGACTAGAATTAAGGAACCTCTCCCTCTACCACGATGCCGATCAGACCTGAAGGTCAAAAAACCAAAGATCTGCTAGTTGAAATCACTTGAAAACCAAGTCTCAGAAATATATAAGATATCTAAATTAAAATCATGGAGGAAAGCTTCCATTTCAGATATTTTATTGACCAGGCTGTGTACCTTCCAATTGGCAAAGTTAATTGATTTGCATGTATTTGCCATAATTCATAAAAAATCTTGACGATGTAAACAAAAAGGCGTAAACAAAGTCTCAAAACTTAAGAATAAATAAACGAACTCTGACCTAAAAAAGTAATCTAGAGACCTGTTAGGGTGTAACAGCCCACTACTTTCGAGGGCAACACTCGAGATGGCACTAGTGATCATTTGACTGTGTAAGCCCTGGTTTAAGAAACATCTCTGAGCTAAGAGGTGACCTGGATATCTATATGAGGGTATAGCCGCCCTCTAGTTACAGGGGTACCACTCAAAAATTAAGGATGTAGCCAAAAAGACTCAGACCAAATTCAAAAGTTTAAAAGTATATAAGACAAAAACGTATATAGAACTGGTGATCAATCAAGGGCCAACCACCTAGATAAGCACCCAGTTTAGAGGTTAAGAATCTCTCAAAAGTTGAGAGGTAACTCAGAACCAAGATGGTAATCCAAAAAAGATTCGAAAGCCGGAGACTTTAAAGCGAGAACAGAGAAAAAATTGGTGATCAATTACCTAAGTTCACCTTGGTTTGGGAACAGCACTCAATAATGAAGTATAAGGAAGTACTAAAAAGATATACAAAAAATTTTTTGAGCATTGAAAGTGCTGAAGATGGAGACAAAAATAGAATTCAGAAGGCTGAAAATATTTAAAACGTAGACAGATACACAGCTGGTAAACAATTACCTGGATCCGTCCTGATTTAGGGACAGCCTCAGAACTGAAGGCCACCCAGAAACTTATATGAGGGTAAAACTGTCCTCTAATTACAGAGGCACCATTCAAAAGTTGAGGATGTGGCCAAAAAGGCTCAGACAAAATTCAAAAGTTTAAAAGTATATAAAATGAAAACAAATACAGAACTGGTGATCAATAAACTCTGGTTTGAGAACAGCACTCAAAAATCTTGAGGATTTAGCCAAAAAGGCATATTTAAAACAGGGACAAGAATAATAAGGTTGGTCACCTATAATTAATTTAGAGATTTAGGATCCCTCACAAGTTGAGAGATATCTCAAAGCTGAATAGGTAACCCAGAAGCCTGTGGAACACCAATAGCTGATTAGAAAAGAGTTTAAAAATTAAAAAACGAGATAGGGGGCTGTAAACTAAAAAACGAGATAGGGGGTGGGGGAAAGCTAACCAAACTCAAAGTCCTTCATTGACCACTAACAGAAGGATCAGAGGATGGACAAGGATCCAAATTTAATTGAGCAGAGACATTAGGAGCTTCCTCCGTTGCTTGGATTTCTTCTCTACGGCTAATGTAAGATCGTGCTCTCCATGAATACGATCTAAGGAGTGCTGGCAGTAGAGGGAAAGAGAACAGGGCCCTCTTGAAGCGGGTTATTTCAAGTAAGGAAATCTTCCGAATAGGTCGATGTATGACGTAAAGTCTCCGGTGATCTATTAGGTTGGGGTTTCTCAGGCTGGAGAGAATTAGAGGCTTTGGAGGGATCACCCCCCTAAGAAGATTGCGAGGAAGCCGAGTAATTGCGATGTGAACCCGAGGGAGAGGATCTGGAGACGGGTAAGGATGTCGACATCCCCCCTAAAGAAGAGTTTGGGAAACTCTGAATATTGTCGAAGACACGGAACTCCTTAGGATTATTCATTAGGGGAGGGAAAGATCGAGTTCTTTTATTAGAAGGTTTATTGAACCTTTTATTTCTCCCGAAGTACCACGAAAGGGTGGAGAAAATTGATTCCGTTTCCCGGGGGTTTGTTGTTGACGCGGTGCAACGCATCCCCTTCCTCTTCCCTTTTTAAATTTTTTAAGAGAGTCCGTGTCAAAGTCATCCCAACCCGGAGGCACACCTTTCCGACTCAGATATGTTGTTGATGACGCCAAAACGGGAAAGAGTCCGGAAGCCATCTGAAATAGTTCCAATATTGGTGGAAAGTAAAAAAGAAAGAAAATTCCAAAAAGCACAGTTTAAATTATAATAGAAGAACACAATTATGGCGCAAGCCCGCCCCCACAGGTGCATTAGCAACTAAACATATCCTAAAACTGTAGGAATATATGGAAAAGGCAAATAAAGCAAAGCCCGCTGTAAACTTTAAAAAGCTGAAAAAGAGCTAAGATTCCCCTATAAGAAGTAAAAATTGTAAAAAAAAGGGCCGTGCAAGATCTAAAATGTTAAGAAATAGAATTATAATATAAAGTTGTGTACATCTAATAAGCCTTAATCATCGTAATTTATATTTGTAATAAGAAAAATTCAAGTGTGCCCCATGCCCGCGCCCGCACGTAGATTAACAGCTAAACATAGAGCTGTAAATTTATGTAAAAAAAGGCAAATAAAGCAGAGCAAAGCCACTGTAGAATATAGAAGCTGTAAAGTAGATGGGATTTCCCATAAGAGGGAAAAAGTTATAAAAAGCAGTGCGTTTTCAATTGTTAAGAATTAGAATTATGATTTAAAGTTGTAAAAATCTAAAAAAAGCTTTAATCGCATTTCAAAACAATTAAAATTGAAGGAAAAAAATCAAATAAATGTGCAGGGATAAAGCTCGGTCCCAACATGGACCAGTTTGGAATTGGAGATTAGGTTGAGCAAAAATGGAAAAATTCGGAAAAAATTCCTTAAGATGGAGCTTAAAGGAATAAAGTTTGAACTGGAGTTCAAAGAGGAGCAAAAAGAGAAAAGCAAACAGGGACAACTAAATACTGCATGTAATTTCTATGTAATTTGCAGGTAAAGGAGTCCTTGGCACGTGCTCTTCAACGTATCGTATTTTACTCCTCGATGTTTCAAGTTTCAAAATTCCAAATTTCATCCATGTAGAAAAAGCAATTGTTGTAAAATCCATGCCGGCAGGTATCAAATTGTTGCAAAAGTATGTAACTCGTGGAGCAGGCTTTAAAAAGTTTGTAGGTGAAGCACTCCGAAAATATATTAATTTTATTTTACCTTTGTGCTTTGCGAATATAATGAGAAGATATGGCTCACTCCTGGCATTTATAAGATATGGCAACTCCTGGCATTTATAAGATGTAACATGATGAAAAGATTCAAGTACTATAAACTATAAACACTATTAGCAAAAGGCCTGAGCACAATGGAGACCCATACCTGTTGTGTCGCCACAAAATTCACACTAGGGAATTAGGGTGCTAGAACCCTATCACTAAATACTCACTAGGCTAATGAGACTTCAAAGCATTAAAATTGAAATTACCTAGCAAAGATTAATTTAAATATTAACTTAAATGGTTGACTTGCAAAGATCGAAATAATTAA
>JBAGKK010520492.1:0-13163 GCA_037177015.1 Euceroptres primus
TTCCTAGCCAAATTTTCATATAAGAAATCCTGAAAGTTTCTTGGAAAACTGTCAGTCCTAAAATTTTTCAGAAAATACCTGAGAGAATGTTAAAAATTTTCTAGTAATTTTCTGAGTTTCGTTTCAGTTTACTCGGAGTTTCTGATAAAATTTTATGCTCCAGAATTTTTCAAACATTCTCTAACATTCCAAAAGAATTTTTCAGCAATTTCCTGAGTTTCTGGCAGTTTTCTCGTAATTTCCTAGCCAAATTTTCATATAAGAAATCCTGAAAGTTTCTTGGAAAACTGTCAGTCCTAAAATTTTTCAGAAAATATCTGAGAGTATGTTAAAAATTTTCTAGTAATTTTCTGAGTTTCGTTTCAGTTTACTCGGAGTTTCTGGCAAAATTTTATGCCCCAGAATTTTTCAAACATTCTCTAACATTCAAAAAGAATTTTTCAGCAATTTCCTGAGTTTCTGGCAGTTTTCTCGTAATTTCCTAGCAAAATTTTCATATAAGAAATCCTGAAAGTTTCTTGGAAAACTGTCAGTCCTAAAATTTTTCAGAAAATACCTGAGAGTATGTTAAAAATTTTCTAGTAATTTTCTGAGTTTCGTTTCAGTTTACTCGGAGTTTCTGGTAAAATTTTATGCCCCAGAATTTTCCAAACATTCTCTAACATTCCAAACGAATTTTTCACCAATTTCCTGAGTTCCTGGCAGTTTCCTCGTAATTTCCTAGCCAAATTTTCATACAAGGAATCCTAGAAGTTTCTTGTAAAAGTTTCTTGGAAAACTGTAAGACCTAGAATTTTCCAGAAAATAACTGAGAGTTTCCTAAAAATTTTCTAGTAATTTTCTGAGTTCCCTTTCTTTTTACTTGGAGTTTCTGGTAAAATTGTATGCACTAGAATTTTCTAAACATTCTCTCACATTTCTCAAAATTTTCCGAAGAATTTTCCAACAATTGTTGGAAAATTGCCTTGGAAGTTCCTAGAAAATTTTCCAGCAATTTCTTCGGCATTTCCTAGCAAATTTTTCGTCTATTTTCTATGATTTTCTTTTTAAATTTCATTTTTAAAATATTTCCTAAGAGGTTCCCGTGAAATTGTGTGCCTTAGAATTTTCCAAACATTTTCTAACATTCCCCAAGAATTTTTCAGCAATTTCCTGAGTTCCTGGCAGTTTCCTCGTAATTTCCTAGCAAAATTTTCATATAAGAAATCCTAAAAGTTTCTTGGAAAACTGTCAGTCCTAAAATTTTCCAGAAAATACCTGAGAGTATGTTAAAAATTTTCTAGTAATTTTCTGAGTTTCCTTTCAGCTTACTCGGAGTTTAGAGTAAAATTCTATTTCCTAGAATTTTCCAAACATTTTCTAATATTCTCCAAGAATTTTTTAGCAATTTCATGAGTTCCTGACAGTTTCCTGGTAATTTCCTAGCAAAATTTTCATATAAGATATCCTAAAAGTTTCTTAGAAAACTGTAAGACCTAGAATTCTCCTGAAAATATCTGAGAGATTCTTAAAAATTTTCTAGTAATTTCCAGAATTCCCTTTTAGTTTTTCGGAGTTACCGGGAAAATTTTACGCATTTTCCAAACAATTTTCCAAACATTCTCTTACATTCCTTAAAATTTTCCCAAGGATTTTCCAACAATTATTGGAAAATTGTCTTGGAAGTTCCTAGCAAATTTTTCAGCAATTTGCTCGGAATTTTCGAGCAAAGTTTTCATCTCTGTTCTATTATTTTCCTGTTAAATTTCATTTTCAAACGATTTTCTGAAAGGATCCCGTGATATTGTGTGCCCTAGAATTTTTCAAACATTCTCTAACATTCCCCAAGAATTTTTCAGCAATTTCCTGATTTCCTGGCAGTTTTCTCGTAATTTCCTAGCAAAATTTTTATATAAGAAATCCTTAAAGTTTCTTGGAAAACTGTAAGACCTAGAATTTTCCAGAAAATACCTGAAGGTTTCCCAAAAATTTTCTATTCATTTCCTGAGTTCCTTTCAGTTTTGTCAATGTTTCCGGTAAAATTTTACTCCCTAGAATTTTCCAAACATTCTCTAACATTCCACAAAATTTTCCCAGGAATTTTCCAACAATTGTTGGAAAATTGCCTTGGAAGTTCCTAGTAAATTTTCCAGCAATTTCCTTGGAAGTTCTTAGCAAATTTTTCATCTATTTCCTATGATTTTCCTGTTAAATTTGATTACCTAAAATTTTCCAAGAATTCTCTAGAATATTTTAAAAGTTTTCCAAGAACTTTTCAGTAATATTTTTAATTTTCTAACAGTCTACTGGAAGTTTCCCGGAAAATCGAGTACCCTAATTTTTTTTTAATTTTCCGATAATTTTCCAAGCATTTCCTGAGTTTATTTAGTTTTTCGGAAAATCTTAGAGTAATAAGTTTTCCAAAAACTATCTAGCATATCCCAAGATATTCTCTAAATATTGTCCAACAATTTTCTGAGCTTCCTAACAGTTTACTTATAATTTACTGGCAAAATTTTCATCACAGAAATCCTAAAAGTTTCTTGAAAAACTGTAAGATCTAGAATTTTCCAGAAAATACCGGAGAGTTTCTCAAAAATTTTCTAGTCATTTTCTGAGTTCCCTTTCAGTTTATTCGGAGTTTCTGGGAAAACGGTATGCCCTAGAATTTTTCAAACATTTTTTAACATACTTCAAAATTTTCCCAAGAATTTTCCAACAAAAAGTTTTCCAAGAATTTTTAAGTAATATTTAAAATTTTCTAACAATGTACTAGAAGTTTTCCGGAAAATCGAGTACCCTATAATTTTTTTTAATTTCCCGATAATTTTCCAAGCATTTCCTGATTTTATTTAGTATTTCGGAAAATCTTAGAGTAATAAGTTTTCCAAAAACTAGCTAGCATATCCCAAGATATTCTCTAACTATGTTCCAACAATTTTCTGAGCTTCCTAACAGTTTACTCATAATTTTTTGGCAAAATTTTCATCCAAGAAATCCTAAAAGTTTCTTGGAAAACTGTAAGACCTAGAATTTTCTAGAAAATACCAAAGAGTTTCTCAAAAATTTTCTAGTAATTTCCTGAGTTTCCTTTCAGCTTACTCAGAATTTCCAGAAAAATTGTACGCCCTAGAATTTTCCAAATATTTTCTAACATTCCTGAAAATTTTCCCCAGAAATTTCCAACCATTGCCTTGGAAGTTCCTAGCAAATTTTCCAACAATTTCCTCGGAATTTCCTAGCAAATTTTTCATCTATTTCCTATGATTTTTCCAAATTTTAGTTAAAAATCATTTTCCAAGAATTCTCTAGAACATTTTAAGAGTTTTCCAAGAATTTTTCAGTAATATTTTAAATTTTCTAACAGTTTACTGGAAGTTTTCCGGAAAATCGAGCATCCTATAATTTTTTTTAATTTCGCGATAATTTTCCAAGCATTTCGTGAGTTTATTCAGTTTTCCGGAAAATTTTAAGGCCTCGAGTTTTCCAAAAACTACCTAGTATATTCCAAGATATTCTCCAAGAATTTTCAACAATTTTCTGAGCTTCCTAACAGTTTACTCATAATTTCCGGGAAAAATTTTCTTCAAAGAAATCTTAAAACTTTCTTGGAAAACTGTAAGATCTAGAATTTTCCAGAAAATACCTGACAGTTTCTCAAAAATTTTCTAGTAATTTCCAGAACTCCCTTTCAGTTTATTCGGAGTTTTTAGGAAAATTGTATTCCCTAGAATTTTCCAAACATTTACTAAAATTTCTCAAAATTTTCCCAAAAATTTTCCAACAATTGCCTTGTAAGTTCCTAGTAAATTTTCCAACAATTTCCTAGAAAATTTTCCATCTATTTCTTATGAATTTCTCGGAAAATTCGATTACTTAGAATTTTCCAAGAGTTCTCTAGAATATTCAAAAAGTTTTCCAAGAATTTTCCAAAAATATCTTGAATTCTCTAATAGTTTACTTGGAGTTTTCGGGAAAATTGTATGTCCTAGAATTTTGCAAATATCCCCTAACATTCCCCAAGAAATTTCTAGCAATTTCCTGAGTTTCTAAAAATTTCCTCAGAATTTCCTAACAAATTTTTCAACCTTTTCCTAACAGTTTCCCGGGAAATTCGATTACCTAGAATTTTCCGAGAATTCTCTAGAATATGCTCAATGTTTTCCAAGGATTTTCCAGTAATATCCTGAATTTTCTAACGGGTTACTCAAAGTTTCCCGGGAAATGGAGTGCCCTAAAATTTTTGGAGAATTTCCCAAGTTTCTTCAGAGTTCTCTCAGTTTTGTGGAAAACCTTATTACCTAGAATTTTCTAAAAGTATCTGAACTTCTCTAATAGTTTATTTGGAGTTTTCGGGAAAATTGTATGTCCTAGAATTTTCCAAACATTCCCTAACATTCCCTAAGAATTTTCAAGCAATTTCCTGAGTTCCAAAAAATTGCTTCAGAATTTCCTAACAAATTTTTCAACCTTTTCCTAACAGTTTCACGGAAAATTCGATTACCTAGAATTTTACAAGAATTCTCTAGAATATTCTGAATGTTTTCCAAGAATTTTCCAGTAATATCCTGAAAATGGAGTGCCCTAAAATTTTTGGAGGATATCCCAATAATTTCTCAAGTTTTTCCAGAGTTCTCTCAGTTTTGTGGAAAACGTTATTACACAGAATTTTCGAAAAATTACCTATTTTTTCCAAAAATTACCTATCTTTTTTCAGAAATTACCTATCTTTTTCCAAAAATTATCTATCTTTTCCACAAAAATTACCTATTTTTTTCTAAAAATTACCTATATTTTTCCAAAAATTACCTAGCTTTTTTCAAAAATTAACTAGCTTTTTCCAAAAATTACCTAGAGTTTGCCCAAGAATTTACTAGCAATTTTCTGAGTTTCCTAAAAGTTTACTCAGAATTTCTCAGAAAATTTTTCATCTGGAAAAATTTTCCATGACTTCCCCAGACATTTCCCAGGGAAATTACATTTCCGCAAATTGTCCAAGGATATAATTATTATTTTTGATTAAAAAATGCCGAATAGTTCAAATTTTCATTTTCCTTAACTGCAGAACTTTTCTTTAAGAATTTCATTTTCAATTTCATTTGACTTCTATAAAAAATCACTTAGGTTAAACCGAACAAAGAAAGTCTTCAAGTCTTTCGTTGAAAGTTTCCACTGAACACAAACAATCACAAATACACACTTCAATTTTTAAAACAATACCAGATCTCTCCAAATGTAGCATCAATGCTCCAGTGATTATAACAGTATCCTTTTTACTTTTCACTCCACAAAGTTGACAACATAATAGAAATTATACAATAGAAATATAGAAATATATGTAGAAATCTAGCAACATAGCCAAGTAACAATATAAAAAATATAGCAATACCATACAATGAGGTTTGAATGGCATACGATCAGGGAGAATAGAACCTAGCAGGTGTCCAATTGATACCTATACAGCGATAAAATGATACCAACACAAGTATAGTACAAACTACTATACATATATCGTCTCTTTTCATTGTTCCCAATTTTACTCAGTCGAGTGCGTGGTCACTCGAACGAGAAAGCTCCAGTCATTTCTCATTTTCTCATTTCCTCCATCCCCCATTTTGTCTGAATGAGTGGGCGCAAATTGAAAGCAACACGTGCAATGCAATAAATTATCAACGATGCGATGCTCAATTTTCTAATTAAAAAAATATATATCGAATTGAGAACCACTGGCTTGTTATTTACAACTGGGATATCCAGACTCCCGTCAGCTTGGAACGCAAGTTTGACGGCAACTTCCGCAAAGCGAAAGCTTTGGAGAACGTGCGTTATTGATGTAACCTAATTTCCAAGTTTACGGCGCTTGTCTGCCTGTAAAAAGGTTAAGGGGTCAGATGATCGCTATGAATATTAATGCGAATCTCATAATTCCTAGTTTATGTTAGTTTTTGAATTTAGGATCCTTGGGATTAAAATAGATTTATGTTTCAGATGATTTCAGGAAAATTGGTTGGAAATACCATTTTAGGAAAATTTTAAGAAAGTGGGTCACGTTGACCCACATGTGCATAAAGACCAGTATGGGCCAATATAGTCATATTAGCCCATACTGGTCTTTATGGAAATACCATTTTAGGAAAATTTTAAGAAAGTGGGCCATGTTGACCCACTTTCTTAAAATTTTCCTAAAAATGGTATTTCCAAGGGCACTGGACCCATACTGGTCCTTATGCATATGTGGGTCAACATGTCCCAATTTCTTAAAATTTTCCTAAAATCGTATCTCCAGGGCACGGAGAAAAATTGAGTGTCAAACTGACACTCTGCAGGTTTAACTATGGAATAGCCCTCTAAGAAAGTCAACTTGAATATCTGAATATTCAAGTTGACTATCTGAATATTCAAGTAGAATATCTGAATATTCAAGTTGAATATCTGAATACTCAAGTTGAATATCTAAATATTCAAGTTGAATATCTGAATATTCAAGTTGAATATCTGAATATTCAAGTTGAATATCTGAATATTCAAGTTGAACATGAAGAAGATCGATTTGACACTCTAGATAGTTAGACTGAATATATTTGAGGTTCAACTATAGGACAGCCCTCCAGAGTGTCAGTTTAACACTCCATTTTTCTCCGTGAGGGTCATGTTGACCCATTTTGATCATTTCGACCCACCTTCTGATTTATTGAAAGAGTCACTTGAGTTAAATGGTTGAAACTGACATATTTAAGTCATCTTGATTTTTTCAAAAGGGTCATTATGAGGCAAGTGGATAGACTCAACGCGAAACAAATGGATAAAATGATATATTTGAGTCACCAGAGACAAAGTCATCCATTTGGGTTATAATGCCCCTTTTTGCATATGGGGCATTCCATGCCAAATCGACCACTTTTGACACTGACCCCATTCGATTCAGCTGAAATTTTTTTTATCTTTTTCTACCCTATCGAAAACATTTTTTAGAATTTTTTCAAATTTTTTTACCTAACCCAAAAGAAGTTATGGGTTTTACAAAAAATGGCTTTTTTCAAATGGCCGTAACTTTTTTATCTTCTTCTACTCTATCGAAAACATTTTTCAGAATTTTTTCAAATTTTTTTACCTAACCCAAAAAAAGTTATGGGTTTTTCAAAAGAATGTTTTTTTTCAAATGACCGTAACTTTTTCAAAAATTGATTTATCAGGACGTTTTTTTCCGTATTTTATTATTTTAAATGCATTTTTTAGAAAAAAATTTATAAAAAGTATATAGATCCATCTTCAACTTTTTTTTTAATTTTCAGAAAAAAACGAAAATTTCGAGATTATTGTCATTTTTAATTTTTTTTCTTTTTTTTATAAAAAACCTTGACATTTTTCGCCAATTCTCTGAAGTTTTCAGAGAGGGATTTTTTCGTTTTCTATTTTTCTTTTTCAATTGAAAAAAAACAATTTTTTAACTCAGCTTTTTTTTCATAACACTACTCTGAAAATTTTTTAAAATGTATAGAGAACCTTAAAATTTGGAAAATAATAATAATAAAAATAATAATTAAAAGTGGTAGTCATCGGCAAAGTTTCTATTTTTTTTCGAAAAAGTTAGAAAAAATAGAAGTTAGCCCTGAATAATTTTTTTGTATTTTTTTCGAAAACTAGATTTAAAAACAAAGAAAATTTTTAAAAAGTTATGATTTAGCCTATTTCTGACTAAACTATAAGCTTTTAAAAATTTTGAAGCAGTTAATTTGGGGTGAAATTCATTTGAATTTTTTTTTAATACGTCGCTTTTTTTGTTTACATTCCCAAAAAACATAGTTTATTAAATAGTATTTGCACAGTAGATATAAATGGGGCATTCCAGGCCAAAACGACCACTTTTAACCCCGACTCCTTTCGATTTAGCTGAAACTTTTTTAAATATTTTTCTACCCTATTGAAAACATTTTTCACAATTTTTTCAAATTTTTTTACCTAATCCAAAGAAAGTTATGGGTTTTTCAAACAAATGGCTTTTTTCAAATGGCCGTAACTTTTTCAAAAATTGACTTATCGGGACGTTTTCTTCAAAATTTTTGTTTTGAAATGCACTCTTCAGAAAAAAATTTATAAAAATTATACAGATACTTTTCTTTTATTTTCTTTCTTTTTTGAAATGTAGTTTTCGAAAAAAAATACAAAAAACTATTTAGGGCTTACTTCTATTTTTTCTGACTTTTTCGAAACAAATTGAAATTTTTCCGATGACTGCCACTTTTAATTATTATTATTTTTTTCCAAGTTTTAAGGTTCTCTGTACATTCTAAAAAAATTTCAGAGTAGTGTTAAAAAATATGTTAAAAAATAAGCTGAGTTAAAAATTTTTTTTTCAATTGAAAAAAAAATAGAAAACGAAAAAATCCCACTCTGAAAATTTTAGAGAATTTGCAGAAAACGTTAAAGTTTTTGATTTAAAAAAAATTAAAAATGACAATCATTTCGAAATTTCCGTTTTTTTCCGAAAATTTCAAAAAAACGTTGAAGATGGATCTGTATAATTTTTATAATTTTTTTCTGAAAAATGCATTTAAAAACAAAAATTTTGAAAAAAACGTCCCGATAAGTCAATTTTTGAAAAAGTTACGGCCATTTGAAAAAAAAAACATTTTCTTGAAAAACCCCTAAATTTTTTTGGGTTAGGTAAAAAAATTTTAAAAAATTCTGAAAAATGTTTCCGATAGGTTAGAAAAAGATAAAAAAGTTTCAGCCAAATCGAAAGGGGTCGGGGTCAAAAGTGGTCGGTTTGGCATGGAAGGCCCCATATATATTGCAGAACAAAAGGATAACTTTTTAGAAAATTTACGATATCTGTCAGAAAATGGGTCATAATGAACCTCGAGGGTCATATTAACTAACCATACCTATCAAAAGGGGATTTTTTGACTCAATTGGGCCAAAAGGATCGACTTTAATCATTGTGATTAATTATGAGTGGGTCAAAATGACCCTCTTGGATCATTATGACCCACTGGCGTTATAATGGCCCTTTTTAATAGATTATAGCTCTAGGTATTTCTTACTCATTCTCATATGTGCATTTTTTTTAATACTTGAAAAAGTGGGTAAAAGTTGCCCAATTTTCAGTGTGACCCTTTCTACAAAAAGTAAGGCTGTAGATTCTACTTGTCAAATATACTGTATTTTTACATTTTAAAAAAAGTGGGTCAAAGGGACCCATTGGGGTCAAAATAACCCTTTATACAGAAATGGTTGGCAACTTAATAAAGATTTATTATTATTGTTATTATTATTGTTATTTTATTATTATGATGATTATTATTATTATTATTATTATTATTATTATTATTATATTTGAATGACTCATATTCTATAAATTGGAGAATTAGATTGTTTTACTCCGGAGGACTTAAATTAGACATAAAATTGAACTTTTGTCATTATAAGCCAAAAGATGGAATCTGAAACTCTTTTTTTCTCTATTTTTAGATTAACACATTTGAGACTGAAAGTCGTTTATTTCTTTTTTCTGGAAATATCGGTAAGTGGGTTCAACGCCTCGGCAACAAGTTACCCCTTCCACTTGATTCCAATTTATCGAGCGAATGCCACCCTCAAAAGTCCTACTTTCTTCTTTGGAGAAACTATAATACTATGGGAGTTAATAATATTAAATTAAATCTAACTAATACTAGTGATACAATCAAAGATTTTATTTTATATGAAATAATAAAACCCATATTGTTGAAATTGTTAACAATATTTTTGCATTTAAATTTAAATGACTTCATCAGAAAATCAAGACTTAAAAATTTCGAATTGACCTTCTATCGAGACTTAAACTTTAAAATTTATTTCAAATTGGGTTATTGTTTTTTTAAACACTTTCATGCCTGTGGGTCATTGGAACAAGAACTTACAGGTCATGGGTCGTAGTCACGATTTCTTTAGGCGCCTCCACCAGGCACCAAGTAGATCATGAATAAAACATGTTATATCCGGTATTTGCAGATTCTCAGATCGCATATTTTATAGGAAGATTTTGCTTAGATCAAGGCTGATAGTTAGCCATCGATCGAGAGTAACATACAGAGTTAAAATAAATTCTTATTTTAAATAAATAAAATTAAGAAAATTTAATGTTTACAGGATACGAAATTTGCACACTCGATAACCTCTACAATGATTAAAAATTTGTAACTAATCTTCAAAATGTGTAATAGTTTTCCTGGGACTTTTCCTTGGTTTCACTCGAAGTTTCCCGGAAAATCGTAAGCCCTAGAATTTTCTAGACATTCTCTAGATGTTCATCAGAATTTTCCATGAAATTGTGTCCCTGAAATTTTCTAGACATTCCCTAGTATTTCCCGAGATTTCTAGGTATATTCTTGAGTTCTCGGAATAGTTTTCTTAGAATTTTCTGTGACCTTCACGAATCAAAGAATTTTCAGAGAATTTTCCAACAATTTACTGAGATTATTATTTTTTCGGATTTTCCAGAAAAAATGCATGCTTTCGAATTTTCCAAACATTCTCGAGTTTTTCCTAACAGTTTTCTGGAAAATTAGGATCCTGAAGAATTCAATTATTCTTCAAGTTCTCTAACATTTTCCAATAATACTCTAGAATTTCCTAACAGTAATGAGTAGTTTAGTCCTTATCAATCAGTTTCCTGAGTTCCTAACAATATATATAACAATATATAACAATGCCCTAGAATTTTCCAATAATTCTCTAGAATTTTCCAACAGTACCTGTGAAATTTAATTCCTATCAATTAATTTCCCGAGTTCCTTAACAATTTCTTCAAAGTGTCTCGGAAAATTATGAAACTAGATATTCAGCTAGAATTTCTTACAATTTCTTGGGAGTTTATGCTTCTAAATTTGGATAGTAGAAAATTTGAGCATTTTAAATGTAGAGTCAACTGAAAATTACAGAGTATTTTAAATCAACTTTCCACTAATTTCCCGAGGAAATTCAGTTCCCATCATTCAATTCTCCGAGCTCCCAAATAATTTCCTCAGAGTTTCTAGGAAAATGGAATGCCCTAGAATTTACCAATAATTTTCTAAAATTTTCTAACAGTACCCGGAAAATCTAAATTGGTTCCTATCAATCAATTTCCCGAGTTCCCTAACAATTTCCTCAAAGTTTCTCAGAAAATTCAATGTCCTAGAATTTTCCGATAATTCTCTAGAATTGCCTAACAGTACCCGGGAAATTTGCCTGACAATTTCACCCGAATTTCGCGGAAAATTATGAACCTAGGAATTCACCTACAGTTTCCTATAATTTCTTAGGAGTTCTGGGATTCAAAATCTGGACACTGGAAAATTTTAACATTTTAATTGTAGAGTCAACTAAAAATTACAGAGTTTTCTATTCAACTTTCCAATAATTTTTCGAGTTCTCTAACATTTTCCTAGGAGCTTTGAAGGGAATTTTATTTCCCTTAACTTTCGAATCATTTCCTAGCATTTCCTAACAGTTTGTCCCTTGAAATTTGGTTCCTATCAATCAATTTTCCGCTTTCCCTAACAAATTCTTCAGATTTTCTCGGAAAATTAAATGTCCTAGAATTTTCCAATAATTCTCTAGAATATTTTAACAGTACCTGGGAAATTTAGTTCCCATCATTTAATTTTCCCAGTTCTCAAATAATTTTCTTAGAGTTTCTCGGCAAATTAAATGTCCTAGAATTTTCCCATAATTCTCTAGAATTTCCTAACAGTACCAGGAAAATCTAGTTCCTGGCATTCAATTTTCCGACTTCCCCAACAATGTTCTCAGTTTCTCGGAAAATTAAATGTCCTAAAATTTTCCTAGGTATTCACGCAGAGTTTCCTAGATTTTATTGGGAGTTTTGTACTTCATAATTCGGACACTGGAAAATTTACATATTTTAATGGTAAAGTCAACTAAAAATTACAGAGTGTTTTTAATAAAGTTTCTACTAATTTTCCGAGTTCTCTAATATTTTCCTAGGAGCTTTGAAGGAAATTTAAGTTCCCTTAACTTTCAAATCATTTCCTAGCATTTCCTAACAGCTTTTGCCTGGAAATTTGGTTCCTATCAATCCACTTTCTGATTTCCCTAACAATTTTCTCAGAGTTTCTCAAAAAATTGAATGCTCTGGAATTTTCCAATAATTCTCTAGAATTTCCTAACAGTGCCTGGAAAATCTAGTTCCTGTCATTCAATTTCCCGATTTCCCTAACAATTTCCTCAGAGATTCTCGGAAAATCAATGGCCTAGAATTTTCCAATAGTTCTCTAGAATTTCCTAAAAGTACCCGGAAAATCTAGTTCCTGTCATTTAATTTCCCGAGTTCCCTAACAATTTCCTCAGAGTTTCTCGGAAAATTAAATGACCTAGAATTTTCTAATAATTCTCTAGAATTTCTTAACAGTACACGGGAAATTTAGTTCCCGGAAACTAAATAATTCAAATTCTCGAGTTTCCTAATAATTTCCTCAGATTTTCTCGGAAAATTAAATGTCCTAGAATTTTCTAATAATCCAATAATCCTATCCCGAGTTCTCTAACAATTTCCTCAGAATTTCCCGAAAAACTGTGAACCTAGGTATTCACCTAGAGTTTCCTAGAAGTTCTTGGGAGTTTTGTACTTCATAATTCGGACACCGGAAAATTTGCACATTTTAATTGTAGAGTCAACTGAAAATTACAGAGTTTTTTAATAGTTTAAGTTTAATAGTTTAAGTTTTTTTAAAAGTTTAATAGTTTAAGTTTTTCCACTAATTTCCCGAGTTCTCTACCATTTTCCTAAGAGTTTTGAAGGAAATTTAATTTTTCTTAACTTTCCAATCATTTCCTAGCATTTCCTAACAGTTTTTCCCTGTAAATTTGGTTCCTATCAATCAATTTTCCGATTTACCTAACAATTTCCGCAGAGTTTTTCAGAAAATTGAATGCCCTAGAATTTTCTAATAATTCTCTAGAATTCCCTAACAGTCCTCGGAAAATCTAGTTCCTGTCATTCAATTTCTCGAGTTCCCTAACAATTTCCTCAGAGTTTCTCGGAAAATTAAATGTCCTAGAATTCTCCAATAATTCTCTATCCCGAGCTCTCTAACAATTCCCCCAGAATTTCCCGGAAAATTATGAACCTAGATATTTACCTACAGTTTCCTAGAATTTCTTGGGAGTTTTGTACTTCATAATTCGGACACCGGAAAATT
>JBAGKK010520492.1:19904-32314 GCA_037177015.1 Euceroptres primus
ATTTCAAAATTTGTAATTTAAAGATCTGTCCACTTTGAGATTTGTACATTTGAAGATCTGTCCACTTCGAAATTTGTACACTTGAAGATCTGCCTATTTCAAAGTTTGTAATTTGAAGATCTTTCCACTTCGAAATTTGTACACTTGAAGATCTGCCAACATCAAAATTTGCACATTTGAAGATCTGCCCGCTTAAAAATTTGTACATTTGAAGATCTGCTCATTTAAAAATTTGTAAACTTGAAGATCTGCCCATTTAAAAATTTGTAATTTGAAGATCTGTCCACTTCGAAATTTGTACACTTGAAGATCTACCCACTTCAAAATTTGCACATTTGAAGATCTGTCCGCTTTAAAATTTGTACATTTGAAGATCTGTTCACTTCGAAATTTGTACACTTGAAGATCTGCCTATTTCAAAGTTTGTAATTTTAACATCTGTCCACTTCGAAATTTGTACACTTGAAGATCTGCCCATTTCTAAATTTCTAAATTTGAAGATCTGTCCACTTCAAAATCTGTGAATTTTAAATTTTGTAAATTTGAAGATCTGCCCAGTTCAAATTTTGAAGATCTGTACACTTAGAAATTTGTAAATTTGAAGACCTGTCCATTTCAAAATTTTGTGCGTTTTGAAGATTTGAACACTTAAAAATCTGTACGTTTAAATTTGAAGATTTGTACAGTTAAAATGTGTCGACTTAAAAATTTTGTAAACTTGAAGATTTGTAAATTTTAAGACCTGTTCAGTTCAAAATAAAAATTTGAAGATTTTACACTTCAAAGTTTACACATCGAAGTTTTGCACAGCATAATATTCTTACATTTGAATTTCAAGGTGTGTAAAGTTGAGAATTTGTGGATTTGAAGATGTGTTCACTTCAAAATTTGTAAATTTGAAGATCTGTCCACTTCAAGATATAAAAATTTGTAAATCTGTAATTTTGTAAATCAAAATTTCGTACATTTTGAAGAGTTGTCCATTTCTTCAAAATCTGTCAATTTGAAAATTTGTAAATTTGAAAATCTTCCCAGTTCAAATTTTGAAGAAGCAGAGAAAAATCATTTCAAAATTCACTTCACTACGAATTTTACACATTCGAAGATTTGCACACCATAAAATTTGTCCATTTAAATTCGAAGATTCGCATATTTCAAAATGTACACTCTTCAGTTATTGAACTTTTAAAAAATTGTATAATTAAAAAATGTATTTCTTTTTTCTATCAGTCGACGTCACCTTCATCGTGGACATTCTTATAAACTTTCGAACGACCTTCGTCAATAGTAACGACGAGGTGGTTTCCCATCCAGGGAAGATAGCCGTCCATTACCTCAAAGGTTGGTTCATCATCGACCTTGTGGCCGCCATACCCTTCGACCTTCTGCTTTTTGGCTCCGATACGGACGAGGTAATCCTCTTTCTCTCTTCTTTTCCTCTTCCAAGACATTTTTCAAAACGAGGGATAATTTCGCAAAACACACGTCAATTATAATTTATTTTTAAAAAAATGTGTTCCCTAGATAATAAAACAATAGTTTACAGCAAGTTTACCTAAAGCTTGTGACGCCAAATTAGGAAACTTGCACAGCAAAGTTCAGGCAAGCTTGACGCAAGGATGAAAATGTCCGTCATATGGCAATAATGCAAGGCAATATTGCGGGAAGCTTGCATCACAAGGTTTAGAAAAGTTTATGAAGCAATAATAACGGAATCTTACATTGCAAGCTTCAGGAACCCTTGCGAAGTCACATTAAGGCAATTTTGCACGGAAATGTTCCTGAAAGCTTGTACTAGATTTTTCAGGTAACGTTCTTTTCATCAATAATCCTGAAAATTTATACAGCACTACGGAATTATTAATGAAAAGAACTTTGCCTGAAAAATTCCGCACAAGCTTTTGCAGCAACATTCCCGTTAAAGGTTCTCATAATATTGCTTCGCAAAGTTTTCTGAACCTCACGATGCAAGATTCCCTCAATATAGCTTCCAAAGCTTTTCTAAACCTTGCGATCCGAGATTCCCTCCATATAACTTAGAAAACTTTTCTAAACCTTGCGATGCAAGATTTCCTGAATATAACTTAGAAAAATTTTCTAAACCTTGCGATGCAAGATTCCCTAAATATAGCTTCGAAAGCTTTTCTAAACTTTGCGATTCAAGTTTCCCTTCATATAGCTTCGAAAGATTTTCTAAACCATGCGATGCAAGATTCCCTCAATATAGCTTCGAAATCTTTTCTACACCTTGCGATGCAAGATTCCCTCAATATTGCTTCTTAAACTTGCAGAAAGATTACAGTGCAAGGTTTCCTCAAGAATTCTTTGCAACATTGACATATGACGGAAATTTTCCTCAATGTGGTAAGCTTGCTTGAACCTTACCGTGTAAGTTTCCGAACCTTCCCTCAATATAGCTACGAAAGCTTTTCTAAATCTTGCGATGCAATATTCCCTCAATATAGCCTTTAAAGCTTTTCTAAACCTTGCGATGCAAGATTCCCTCAATATTGCTTCGCAAACTTGCGGGAAGATTACGGTGAAAAGTTTCCTCAAGAATTCTTTGTAACATTTCCACATGCCGGAAATTTTTTTCATTGTGGTAAACTTGCCTGAACCTTACCGTGCAAGTTTCCGAACCTTCTCTCAATATAGCTACGAAAGCTTTTCTAAACGAAAAGGAATATTGCGATGCAATATTCCCTCAATATAGCTTATAAAGCTTTTCTAAACCTTGGGATGCAAGATTCCCTCAATATAGCTTATAAAGCTTTTCTAAGCCTTGCGATTCAAGATTCCCTCGATATAGCTTATAAAGCTTTTCTAAACCTTGCGATGCAAACTTCCCTCAATATTGCTTCGCAAATTTGCGGGAAGATTACGGTGAAAAGATTCCTCAAGAATTCTTTGCAACATTGCCACATGACGGAAATTTTTTTCATTGTGGTAAACTTGCCTGAACCTTACCGTGCAAGTTTCCGAACCTTGCTCCGTAAGCTTTAGGCAAACTTGCTGTAAACTGTTGTGTTATCTGGGTTAAATAATATTTATTTAGTACTTATAATTAATATTTATAATATTATTTATTATAATAATATTAATATAATAATATTAATATTTATAATATCAATTATTATAATAATATTATTATTATATTAATTATTAATTAATTATATTATATAAATTATTAATTAATTATATCAATTAATATAATTAATTAATATTGATAATAATATTAATATTATTATAATATTAATTATATCTAACGTGAAATTAATTTTTCTTATGTACGACTGTGAATTATATATTTAGTTTATATTTTATTTTTATTATAGATGATTTATTTTATAAAATTTTTCTATAATTTTTTTTGTGATTTCCTTTTTGAGAAATTGGTCAGGGACGTGGCTTTTGTTCGAAATAATCCCGGGTGTAATTTTCAGAATGTCAGTGTTAGTTCGTAAGCCCGATAAGTTGACATGCCAAACCTAAAATCTGTGTCCATAGATGTCTTTTACCGGATTGGCGCTTAGTACTTTCATTTTATTCCTTACTTTCGTCATTCCTCGGTGTTGAATGATTGGAATTTAATTAGTGGATGTTTTTCAGATCTATCTTTAATTTATGTGTCAGTACAACAGGCGAGATAATTTTAAAAAAAAATTATTTCAGTAATAAATACAAATTATAAAAATTAAATTATATATTACAAAGTAAAATTCAAATTTATGTAATTCAAACTCTATAGTATATAACGACCATAACAAAATTTATTTAATTATTGTAAATAATTTAAAATATTGTACTGACTCCTAAATTTTCTGAATATCAACGTAAAAAAAATACTTCGGTGGAAAGTCTAAAAATGTTTTGTTTCTGAGAACCTTTTCTATACTCCTGAGTTTCTCTGGCGTTAACTTTTACTAATTTTTTCGAGCCTTCCTTTCCTTTTATTTCTTGATAAAATAATCAACTTTCGTTACTTCAGTCTTCCTTCTTTATATTTAAAAAATATTTTATTTGATATAATACATCTCGTGATTGTTATTAAGAGAAAGAGAAAAAACCCCGACTCATAGAATAGAATTTTTTTAAATATCTAATTTAGAAGGAAAAAAAATTCCAAGTAGTTTTTTTTAAAGATAAAAGACAACGATTACAGGGAAAACCGAGACGAACGAAATTTAACCTCAGTTTAACGTTTTCGTAGCTCGGCTTGGACAAGGATGAGGTTAGTCACAGCCTAACGTTTGTGTTTCAACGCAGATCTGATAATCAGTCTTACAATAAATCCACCAACGCCACGAACTTTTTTATTTACCACCACACAAGACACGTTTATTATATTTTATATTTAATATTATATTCTATATGTACATTATACATACGCTTATGACCACACCACAAATTCTCAAAAATTTCTGCACCGTTTCATGCGTTACTAAACGGAGACGATACCTCGAAGATCTCTTGGTAAATCAGAAAAAGCCAGTTAGAAAAATAGATTTTCTTAATTTAGCAATTTTTCCAATATTCACTTAAATTTTTTCATTAAGAATTGAGCATTTATTGCTATCGGGGTGGTACATTATTCAGAATTTGGTCATGTGTGTTTTTTACAAATTTTATTCTGGCAAAATTGTATAAAAATTTTTCTGGAAAATTCTTAGAGATTCGGAAAATTTGGGAAAAACTACTGGATTCTTTCGGGAAAACTCCTGGTTTCTTTCGGGAAAACTCCTGAGTTTATAGTTTAAGGAGGAACTCTTAAATTCCTGGATGCATGGTTTTCCGGGAAAACTCCAGGTAAATCTGAAAAATGACTGGAAAGTCCATGGTTTAAACATTTTCGTCAAACTTTTAAGGAACTTTTAAGAATCTAAAAATCAGGGCAAATTTCCCGGGAAACTCTGAGGAAACACTCAGGCACTTAGAGAAAGTAGGAAATGCCTGGAAAATCCTAAAGGGAAAAATTTTCCAATAAATTCTCTGGAAATTATAGAAAATCCTTGGAAAATTCATGGGAAACTCTGAGAAAATGTTTAGTGAACTGAAGAAATTGCTGGAAAATTTCTAAAAAATTCTCAGAAAATTCCAGAGAATTCCTTAAAATTTCCAGGTCATCGCATTTTGCGGGAAACTCAGAAAAATCAGGAAATGACTAAAAAAAACGTTGGCAAAAAAATTTCCCAGAAAACTTTGAGGAAACACTTAGGCACTTAGAGAAAGTAGGAAAGGAAAAGGCCTGGAAAATACTGGAGGGCAAAATTTCCCAATAAACTCTTTGGATATTCTAAGGAATCTCTCGAAAATTCATGGGAAACTCTGAGAAAATTTTTAGGGAACTGAAGAAATTACTCTGAAACTTTTAGAAAATTCGCAGAAAATTCCAGAGAATTCCTTAAAATTTCCAGGTCATCGCATTTTTCAAGAAACTTAGGAAAATCAGGAAATGCCTACAAAAATCTTTGCAAAAAAATTTCCCGGAAAACTCTGAGGAAACACTCAGGCTCTTAGGGAAAGTAGGAAATGTCTGGTAAATACTGGAGGGCAAAATTTCCAAATAAACTCTGTGGAAATTCTAGGAAATCCTTGGAAAATTCATGGGAAACTCTGAGGAAATTTTTAGGGAACTGAAGAAATTGCTGGAAAATTTCTAGAAAACTCTCAAAAAATTCAAGAGAATTCCTTAAAATTTCCAGGTGATCGCATTTTGCGGGAAACTTAGGATAATCGGGAAATGCCTAAAAAAATCTTTGCAAAAAAATTTCTTGGAAAACTCTGACGAAACACTTAGGCACTTAGAAAAAGTAGAAAATGCTTGGAAAATACTAAAGGGGAAAATTTCCCAATAAACTCTTTGGAAATTCCAGGAAATCTCTCGAAAATTGATGGGAAACTCTGAGAAAATTTTTAGGGAACTAAAGAAATTGCTGTGAAACTTCTAGAAAACTCTCAGAAAATTCCAGAGAATTCTTTAAAATTTCCAGGTTATCGTATTTTGCGGGTAACTCTTAGAAAAATCAGGAAATTCCTAGAAAAATCTTTGCAAAAAAATTTCCCGGAAAACTCCTTAGAAATTTTTCGGAAAATCTTGGAAAACTTCAGGGAATTCTGAAGAATTCCAGGTTAATCGTTTTTCGGAAAACTGTCAGGAAATTCAATAAATTGCTGGAAAATTTTAAAGAATAAATTTCCCAAGAATCTCTATAAAAAATCTAGGAAATTTTTGGGATACTTTGATGAAATTCTTAGGAAATTCAGAAAATTGAAAATTGACGAAAAAAATTTCAGAAAAATTCTAGGGTACACAATTTTCCAGTCACGAAATTGCTGAAAAATTTCTTGGAAACTCTTAGAAAATGCTAGAAAATTCCTGAGAATTTCCAGGGCACAGTATTTGCCTGGAAACTCTCGGGAAAATGTCTAGAAAAATCTTTGCAACAAAATTTTCCGGAAAACTTCCTAGAAATTCTCTGGAAAATATAATTTCTCAGTAAAATATGAGGAGACTAAAGAAATTACTGGAAAATCTCTGGGTTTCTCCTGGCAAACTTAGAGAAATTAGAAAACCCCTGAAAAATTCTTAGAACTAAATTTTCTGGAAAACTCTCTGATAAATTCTTGGATATGCTTGGAAAATTTATGTGAAACTTTGAGAAAATTATTGAGCAACTCAAGAAAATTTCTAGGATATTTCAATAAATGCTAGAGAATCGCTAAAAATTTTCAGCGTATAGTATTTGCCCGGAAACACTCGGGAAAATCAGGAAATTTCATGAAATTCAGAAAACTCCTGAAAAATACTTAAGAACAAAATGTCCCAAGAAATTCTTTGGAAAATCTAGGAAATTCCTGGGAAACTTTGATAGAATTCTTAGAGAACTCAGAAAATTTCTGGAAAATTCTCGGTAAACTGTCGGAAAAATTTTAGTACCTACAATTTCTCAGTAAATTATGAGGAAACTTAAGAAATTGCTGGAAAATCTGGAAAATCTGCTCCTATAAAACTTTTGGGGAAATTAGGAAAAGCCTGGAAAATTCTTAGAACTAAATTTTCTAGAAACTCTCTGAAAATTCTTAAAAATCCCTGGAAAATTTATGGGAACCTTTGAAAAAATTCTTAGGGAACTCAAGAAAGTGCTGAAAAATTTCTAGGAAGCTCTCAGTAAATGCTAGAGCATTCCTGGAAATTTCCAGGGCACAGTAGTAGACCAGGAGCTCTCAGGAAAATCAGGAAATGCTTAAAAAGATCTTTACAACAAAATTTCCCGGAAAACTCCCTAGAAATTTTCTGGAAAATCTTGGAAAATTTCAGCAAAAGTCTGAAGAAATACTGAAGATTTCCGAAAAACTTTCAAGAAACTCAAAAAATTCATGGAAAATACTTGACAACCAACATTTTCCAAGAAATTCTCTGGAAAATCTTTAAAAATTTCTAGAAAATCTCTGGGTTCCTCCTGGGAAAATTTTAGGAAAATTAGTAAAAGCCTGGAAAATTGTTAGAACTAATTTTTCTAGAAAACTCTCTGAAAATTATTAAAAATCCCTGGAAAATTTTTTGGGAACCTTTGAGAAAATTCTTAGGGAACTCAAGAAAGTGCTGGAAAATTTCTAGGAAGCTCTCAGTAAATGTTAGAGCATTCCTGAAAATTTCCAGGGCACAGTAGGAAAATTTTCAGGAGCTCTCAGGAAAATCAGGAAATTCTTAAAAAGATCTTAACAACAAAATTTCCCGGAAAACTCCCTAGAAATTTTCTGGAAAATCTTGGAAAATTTCAGGGAAAGTCTGAAGAAATACTGAAAATTTCCGGAAAACTTTCAAGAAACTCCAAAAATTCCTGGAAAATACTTGACAACCAAAATTTTCCAAGCAACTCTCTTAAAAGCTAGAAGATTCCTGGGTAACTTTGAAAAAATTCTTGGGGATTTTAGAAAATTGCTGGAGAATTCCCGGAAAACTATCATATAAATTCTAAGGCACACAATTTCCCAGTAAAGCACGAGGAAATTAAAGAAATTCCTAGAAATAAATTAACTAAAAAATCTAGTTTGACGATAAGAAAGAAAATAAATGCAATAAATTATACAGTTTGAATCTCGCGCCACTTAAACTCCATAATGGCGGGAAATTCGAATTTCAAATTATCCTTTTTTTTCATTTTGAAACTTACAAGCACTATTTTTCTAAAAAATATATATTATCAATAAGCTTTGGGTCTCTTTTTTACATTTTGGAAATAACATGAAAAATTAATTATTTAGCATTTACTATAAAGTGGTGAATTTTTTAGAAACGGTAAATCAATTTTTTTTAAATCACATGGGTACACTTGCACAAATACTAATTCCGTATATTGTACACCAAGACACCAATATCTCGCAAAAAAGTAGAAAAAAAAGGTACGCCGGGTTTTTTTAACCATTACGTAAGCTTTTGAAGATTTTCTCTTGAGTAATTTGATTTCGTTGAACCTCCGTTAAGTTGAGGTCTGTCTTTCTTAAGTTTTCTTAAGCTTAAGTTGCAAAGCTGTACCGATTTCTTAATATCCAAGTAAACCCACAGATCGATCGATGGGTTGATCGATTTTTTTTTCGTGTCTGCGCTATTAATTCTACATCTTCTGCCTTTTTATCTCTGTCTCTGATTCTATTTCTATTTATCTCTAATTGTCTCTATCTCTATCTTTATATTTTAATATAATCTTTTTTAGCTCATAAATTTCTCTTTCTTTCACACACACACTTGTTAATTGCTCTCTCTCTCTCTCTCTCTCTCTCTCTCTCTCTCTCTCTCTCTCTCTCTGCGAAAATGATACAATTATAGGAAAATTATATATGGAGGACGAGTAGATATCTTATAATTCGCTTTAGTTATGGTATCGCGACCCACGTGACTTCCTCTTAATAATGTATTAACGACGCTCAACGTTAATGTACCCTCAGGTATTAGCATCACAAAACATAGTCTGACGCGGTGAAACAGAAGTCGCTTCGAATACTTCCGCGTGAATCGCGCATATAGAATGTGTGCAATTGTATGTATGTGCACTATATGGGGTTTATGTTGAGGCATGTTCTTAGGCACATAATACGTTGGACAGTAGTAGGCTCGGCGGCATGGCGTGTAAATCATTCCGCGGCGGTTTGTCCGCCTAACAATTGCGCACACGCGCATTAATTGCCAGCCAACGAGCGAAGACTTTCTCCCGGCCTTTCCATAAGAGCAACTCCTCAATGTGCATTCACTAAACGATCTTCCTGCGAACGCACTACTGATTCTTTAGGTGGTTTTTCTTTTACGTAAGAAATTATCTTTTAATCGAAATTCAGTGTTCCTGTTAAAGTGCTGTGTGTTATATTCAGAAACTCTTTATAATGACATATTAAAAAAAAACGAATGAATTCAGAAACATTGTTTTTTTAGGATAATACAGTATGTTTTTAACCGAAAGTAGATTTGAAAAAAGAATGTACTTGATTGAAGAAAACATATTCTCATGGACTTACGTTAATCATTCATGTACATTATTTTGGGACAAGAAAAATCTACTGCTGTTAGAAAATGGTTACACACTTTTTATTAATTTCTTACTAATTTCTCAGTGACTCAATTCTAACTATGACAATTAGAGAAATTTCAATAATTTTCCACTAATTTTCAGTGACATTTTACTAATTGCCATAGCTAGAATTGAGTCACTGAGAAATTAGTGAAATTTAACTAATTTAGATTTAGACAGTATCAATAAACAGCGTACTGTAATAAAATTCTATGAGAATATTATGGTAACTGATAATTATAGAACTTTCTTGGTACTTCGTTCCATCAAGGGCGTTTGTATATTTTTTATAAAACATGAACAAAATTTTATGGAAATTTTTTCTTAAAATAAACACAATAAGAAAAATAAAGAATGTAAGTTACTCTTAGTTATATTATTTCTTTAAGGTATTGAAATGTTGACTACTTTTGCATAAGATATTGTTACAAAGCGGGTATTATATTAATTTAAATAATTATAATTCCCCCTCTGTATGTTCAAAGACACTTTCTTGGAAATAGCGTCTTTGAATGTCTTTTTATTGTTTCAGCAATTCATCAAAAATGAATCGATACTTCGAAAAAAACTGAAAATTCTGTATTCCAAATAATTATAGTGGATTTTAAAGAGAAAGGAGGCAAAAAAGAAGAAATGGATCTAGGGTAATATATCTTCAATTAATTATTATTTAATTTAGGTAAAAAATGATAACATTAGTTTGAAAAAAAATGTTGAGACTGAAAGCAGGCAAATTTATCATGAAAATAAAATAACCATGAAAAATGATATAGTTGAAGGGAAAGTTGGTCTGCAAATATTATGATCACTCTTTTGAGTATGTGACATGTCAATATCAATGCGACGGTCTCTCGCGTTTTGTTTGCGAGAGGGCAGCGTTTGATACGAGGGCGTTGCGTACAAGCATTTACTATTTGCAGGGTGGCAGAGATAATACGGGGCGAGATTTATACGAGCGTGTGTCTTTCATCTCCCAGCCTGAGGGATGTCCGGTTCATCGATTCACCCTACAATCAGAAATCCTCTGCACTCACGACACGTATACAGTAAGCTTAAGTATTTTACCGACATCAAAAGTAATATCGATATTAATGACTGCAATATTTATTTCCCCAATAAAATATTATAATTAATAAAGATTCATGATCAAGTAACATGAAGATTAGGGCATCAAAAAAAAATTATTTGGATTTTTTACGGGGTAAATAACCCTTAGACATTAAATAGAAAAATATTACACTAAAATAAGTGGTGAAAAAATACTCCTATTAGCCAAAAACAACCCATTTTAGAGCTGAAAATTGTATTTTTGCTTCATAGTAAAAACTAGACAATCGTTCAAGACTAAATTCGGTATTAAAAACAGTCCATCGACGCGAGATTGTTTTTTTCCCTTCTTTTAATCCCTCTTCAGTCCTAAAAGGAAACTATATTTGTATAAAAATAGTCAATTATTTTGCATTAAAATAAAAATTATAAAGTTATCGGAATGTAAAAAAGACAGATTGCTATCTAAATATTAATTAGTCAAAAACTACTAATGAAATAGCGAGAAGTCGTCCACCAATTAACTTAGTAAGATTTTCTACTAATAATAATTAGTATAAAACTACTAATTATTAGTATAAATGCTTACTAATTTAATTGGTCCAAGAATTGAATTACCAAATGAATTAGTAAGTATTTCTACTAATAATTAGTAGAAATTCTTACTAATTCAATTGGTGTACGATTTTTCGCTATTTAATTAGTAGTTGTCGACTAATTCATATTTAGAAAGTGAGTGTAAATTAATACTTGTCGATATTAATATGGTGAATATAATTTGTCCTTTCTGAAAAATGAAAATTCGCATTATTTTCCAAAATAAGACGAGATACAAAAAAAGTTAAAGGTTAAAAGTTATTCGCCTTAAAAAGATATAACAAAAAGTCTCCTGACACTTTTTTCTATCTTGCGTTATATTCGACATTTTTACTAAAATATAAATGAAATCGGTAAAAATTGTGTTTCCCTGAAAATAATACTATTTTATGCTTAAATTTAAGGCGTAGAAGCTAAATACGATTGTCAAAACATTTTTATGAACGAATAAAGAAAAACAACTAATTTAACACTCAAGTAAAATTTCAAAATTTATAGTATATTGAGTATCTCCGAAAATACACGTATTTTCAAGAAAAAAGTTGAAACTCGTTAATCTTCATCCTCTTTTATTTTTGATGATAAATTTGATGATAAAATAGAATTATTTTCAGCGAAACACAATTTTTACTAATTTCTGTATATTTTAGTAAAAATTTCGAATAAAACGCAAGATAGAAAAAGTGTTAAGAGACTTTTCTTTAGAACTTTTTAAGGCGAATAACTTAAAACCTATAACTTTTTTTGTACAGTATCAGTCACGAGTATCAGACCGCTTCACTGGCATCTCATCGAAAAAGAATTTTCGTCTCTTATATTTAATAATTCGGGGAGGAAACGCGACTGTAACTTTTGGAAAAAAGCATTGAAAAGATTAAGAAATTTAACGTCGACAGAGCCATATGTGAATAACTTTGGAATATTCCTAGCCAAGATAGAATTTAAGAAAACTAGAAGAAAATAATGTGTTAGGTGACAAATTTCCAACCCTTTTTTCAATTCCTGGAAAAATGTAGAAAAGATTTAGGAGAATTTTGAAAAAATTTGTAACGGTACTTTACAGTATAAGCTCTAAAATGAAACCTAGAAACTCTAAATATCTTTACTAATCATCTAGTAATCATCATGCTATAAAATCTTATCCAATATAATAGTAAACAGACTCACACCTTATGCCGAGGAAATAATTGGAGATTACCAATG